>JABUQX010005948.1:17500-35000 GCA_015478945.1 Trachelipus rathkii
CTGCTTCGATTCAACGCATTTGGATATTCTATCCGCCGTGGACGAGGTTTCAAAACCAGGTTGGGACCTTCTGTGCTAAAAGCATGAGAGCGAGGATGTGATTTTGCATTTCGAAAAGGGGGTAATACTGTAATTCTTAATATTGACTTTGTTTTCTAGTGTAATAATAAACCATGGCGTAAACTGTAATTAATTAATTACAGAAAATTTCTTTAAAACTGCAATTATTTTATGACCGATTTGTATACTGCCTATACACGCGAGTATTGAGGGCAGAACCCCAAGCCCTTTAAGCGAACGAGGTTCAGTTTAGACCACTGAGCTACAGTGAACTCTTTTTATTTAAAAGTAAATGTTTGATTAGCATTTTTTTTTAAAGCCAGAAACGGTTATGTTGTACTTTGTAAATATAAATAATTAAATGAAAATAGAGGTTTTATTTTTTATGAATGAAATATATATAATGTAAGAGAGATTAACATTTATCGTTTTGCATTTTCTAGGCTGCCAGTGGTGTTAATGCTCCCCTCCACTTTCCTCAAGAATATGTCGGATATCGCGCCGAAGCTTTAATGTGTCATGCTCAGCTACTTCATGCCTGTCTTTCTCTTCGAACTGCTCCTCCTCCTGCTATAGCTGCTCCCATGGTTGCATCTGCCTCTGGAAGAGACGATCTCCTACGATGCGGAAGGGTAGCTCAACAGCTTTCAAAATCCCTTAGAGACTTTCATGCATTGGCCATTAAATATGGAAAATTGTACCAGGTAATCCGGAATCTATTGTACTTCAAGGTTGATAATATGATGTTTATATTTATATAATATAAAAAAGTTTGTTTCATATCTTTATAATTAAAAAGATAAATGACCATTAGTTTATGTTATTCATTTTGCAGTCTTCTTTTGACGCCGATCCGATCACATTATGTAATCTTGCTCTCCTACAAGAAGGGGCGAACCTTATGTCCAAAGCCATTGAGCTTATTACCCGTCACTCAACAGGGGCCCCAGCCCAGTTTTCAGCCCCTGATCTGACAAACATTAAAAACAAATTGGGGAAGAAAGGGGTTATTGAAATTCAGTCTTTGATGAGAACTATTAATGAGGGCTCAATATTGGCTCAAAAATTAGTTCAGGTTTGTAGTGAAGTGAAACCAATACGAGAGCAGCACCTGCACCTTCTTCAGGACATATCTCATACTCTTACAAGTATCCCACATCCGTACCCAAGATTTTTCTTTCAAAAACTTCAACAGACGACTATCACTTTGAATTTGTCTCCTCAACCACGCACACCGTCAGACCCTATTAGTGTTACTACCTCAGGGCATCTCGCCATCAAAGTGGAAGGTGTTATCGTTCATGGTCGACACTTAGGTCTTTATAGAAATGTTCAGACTGTTAGCTTATCCATCAATTCGGTGATTCAGAACCGACCAGCTCATACATTGGACATGAAGGTAAAATTTACCAGGTCTATGAAAAAATACGTAAAATAATTTTTATAGATATTCAATCTAACTTAACTAATATATATATATATATATATATTATATATATATATATATATTATATATATATAATATTATATTATAATATATATATATATATATTATATATTATATATAATATATATATATATATATAATATATATTATCTTTCTTTCTTTCTTTCTTCACCTAACTTATTTTCCAAGATGGGAGTAAGGAGCGCTACAAGCATCGGAAAAAAGAAAAGCAGTAGGAGAGTATGACAATGTCGAAAAGAAAGCCCAGCCTTACCGCCCCCTCTGTACCATTAATGTAGGAAGCTCGTCACAGACAGAAATCACCCACAAGCTTCATGGACCGCGCACGGACCACTATGGTAAATGTTCAATGTAAGGGTTCATCCCTTGGCCCAGGTGGGCCCATCAACCATGCCCCCATACAAAAACCCCGCCATTCTTCCTATCATGCACCTTTATCTCGCCCTCTCCAAACTCACATTTCTCTCCTTTCAGACATTCTTCACCGACTCATCACTTTCTCTTTAGGTCTCACCGCGGTCCGGTTCCCAACACACTCTCCAATATACAATCTCCTTAAACCAACAGACATTTCATTCATCTTCCACATGACCAAATACCATCCTCAAACATACTTTCAATTTATTCTCTTCATTTATCCCTTTCTTCACAACCACAAGAAACTCTACAACAAGCTCATCTCATTTTATTAATTCTTTTCACACCTAGCATGCCGCTAAAAGATGTCATCGAACACATATGAACTTAGATCTATATTTCATTATCCAGACTAGTCTCACTACCATACAATAACACAGGTAACAACATCCTCAGTCAATCTTAGAGCACTCAAACTTAGTCCCCTTACATTAAACAACATTTTAATTGCTACTAGCCAAACCTTCTGCCATTCACACTTTCGCTACTACACTCTGGCATCATCCGTTTCCCTTCTCATCCAACACATATCCTAATATTTAAACTCAGAAAAACTTGCCCAGCTTGCTCACCATCGTAACATAACTCACCTGAGGACTGTGACCTCACTCACACCATACAGCTTACTTTAATCTACGTATTAAACTTTCAAACCGCCTCCTTTACATACCTGCCAAATCTCTCTACTCAATCTTCTCAAACTCTTCTCAGATTCGCCACAAACAGAACAAATCATCCGCATATAATAGGTAGGCTACCCTCCACTCATCTCCATTCTCCATCATTCCTAACACTTTATTTCCTGCATCCCAACCTCGAATCTCTTCATAAACCCCATCTTACAAATTGAATAACAAGGAGACATAACACAACCTGTCTCACTACACTATTAATCCTAAACCAAACACCATTCGACTCCATTTATTCTTTACACATGCTTCACTATCGTCATACTTTTGATTACCATTCAGAATCCTCCGACCTACACATATATCCTATACTCCATAAGCTTCCTATTAAACTCTATCATACGCCTGTGTTGTAAATACCATAAAACCTAAATATATTTATTCTTCTCTCCCTCATTTTCTCAATCATTTTGTTTCATGTAAAGATTTGATCCACCATCTCGTACACTCCTAAAGCCCTTGGTTTCTTACAATCAGTCACTCATCATCGAACGCACTCTTTGGACAAAATAACCAGCATATACCTGTCCATACTATACACTTCATAAACTTATATAATATATATATATATATAGTATATATAATATTAAATAATATATAAATATATATATATATATATATATATATATTATTATATATATATATTATATATATATATAATATATATATATCATATATATATATATATTATATATATATATATAAAACTACTTTTTTTACGGTGCGTGTAACACGGGGGGACGACAGGAAATCGAACTTTTAAGGCCGGCTATCCCAAACCAAAGGCCACCAAGTGGTTCGCATCAAGTTTAATTCTTGCCCCAGGTGATAAAACACAACTGGCTCGCGGAGGATTTGAAGCTTTCTCTGTATGAGAGGCGGTGGACTCACCTCCTGCGCCACGGGCGTAATATACTATATATCTATATATATATATATATATATATTATATTATATATATTATTATAATATATATATAATACTTATAATTTTATTATATATTATATATATATATATATATATTTATTGAAGAGTTTAAAGAATGGTAAGTCTGCAGGTATGGATGAAATTACGAAATGATCAAGAATCAAGAGCGGAGGCGAGATGGTGATTGATTGGATTTGGAAGTTGTGTAATAAAGCGTTTATGGAGGTATAGTTCCGAGAGGGATTGAGGAGAAGCGGTAATAGTACCTTTATAAAGGTGGAAAGGGAGAAAAGGGGAACTGTAGAAGAAATTATAGGGGAATAAGTTTACTTGAGTGGTTGTAGGTATTATTTTTGAGTAAAGTGGCAGCTTGAAATTTCGCATCATTATCTCCTATTAACATGCTAATAGGATATATTAAATTGGCCGTTATCAACTAAAAAAAAAAATCATGACTCAAAAGAATTATCCCCCTTATTCACTATTAATTGCGGCGAATATGGAACCACAACCTATCAGAAATATATTACCAGTGTTCCACCTACTTGGAAGAAACACCCAAGTCTTGTCTGCAGATACGCCTTAATGTAGCCCACTATGAACTAGTATTCTTAATATTACGACTGTCGCAAACGAGTGAGAAATATCATACTATAGGAGCAGGTTTTGCCTTCGGACGAACTGATTCAACTTTATTGTTAATTTACACGGGAGCAAAAGATATAATTATACAATCACACCACCAAAATAGAAAAAAGAGTGAATTGTTTACGAACAAAGTGTCCATGACCCAACGCCGAAAAACAATATTACAAAAGGCGTTGGAAAGACAAAAATATCTGTGGCGCCCTCTGATGTAAAATCGTCTTCAACCAAGAATTCTCTCCATATTATCTGCCGGATAAATAAAGCAATAAATCTATGTGATTAAAAAGCTACTAGTTTTTTTTCTGGCCTTTTTTCCAGAATTCCTATCTCGAATAATGAGAAGCACAATAATTCTCTTCACCAATTACTGAACCCCGATACTATTATAAGTATTTAAACCCTCCCATCACTTCTTACTGCAGAACAAATAGCTATGTCCATAGCCCGCTAAGAAGCGCACCCGCATCCATTACTCCGACAGAAAAATACCACCCAGAATTTGATCTCAAACCCACACCACCCAGTAACATCCATCCCTCGTTACTTTTCTACTCTCAATACGAACCCTTACGCGTTTAAACTACCCTAGAAAAAAACAAAAGTGGAAGCCACCTACCACCTCGCTCTCAAGTGAATGTAAAGTAATTACTCATCCATAAAAATCAATTCCCACCAATTAACCTCTCCCTGACTGTTTCGAAGAAAATATGATTACCTTTACGGGATGTATATTCTAAAACTCGTACCCGATTTAAGACCTGGTAACACAGCCACCCAACCTCTTACCTCCTATCGTTCCCTGCCCACTAACAACTTCGCCTCAATATCTAAGTTGTCTTGCAATTCTACTTGCTCGGGTCACCTCTAATGGAGCGAATTCAAAGCATTTTTGTTCCCTTCCAGGTTGAAACCACCAATTCCAAAACTTTTCACACCCTAATTAAATTACGGCACTATGCCCACCTTCACATCCATTTTTCTTGTTCGTCGCTAGGTACACTGTCTTTAAAGGAATGAAGAAATGCACAGATATAAATGGTCACAGCTAAATCAGTTAAAATATCTTCAATACATGAAAAAATTCTACCATTATTCTACCTCTCTCACACTTCCCACCCATTACCGAAATTGATATTCTCATTGTATCCCCGCATTTTCAACATATCAACAACATCAAACTACACGTGTAAATCTACAAGATTCGGAATTGCTAGTAAGATTTTCACCGATATCTGTTACGTCCACTCTCTGCCTTACTATTTATTATAGTGCGAGACTCATTATCATAAACGACCCCTTCCTACATCAAACTTTTCAAGAAATCTACTCAGTGGTGAAAACACCCTTAATATAAACCCACAGACAATCAGAGCTTATCCTTAAACGAAACCCAGATTTAAGTAATTATCCTCCGAAGGAGTGCCCTCCCCAAGTCGCCCCATCTAGGCAGTCCCATCCGACCTATCACCAATTCCCCTTAGCTTCGCAATTATTAATTTCACTCTATGCGAATCTAGACACCACTATACTTTCCTTCATGCACTTGCAATATCAAAGCAGCACATAGTCTTCCGTTTCTGTGCATATCTTGATCAACACCTAAATTCCTAAACCACTCCCTAGACACATTGGATATCTCAACGAAGAACATACGTTTTCCTAAGTAAGAGAAACAAACTTGCAACGTTTAGTAACAATAATCATAGGATGATAATCCTCTATTCCCATCATCCCCTATAAGACATCATAAGGATGACCACAGGACATCTTCATCCAATACCTCGGCTATGCTCTCAAAACCCCAGTACCACCCCTTCTCTACGTTCTCATCTCTGCTCTCATCCGTCTCATTCTCCGTACATGCAATCGTCATTACTCCATCTCTCATAACAATACTCGTACTCTCTACATACCCTCCTACTCCACCTCTCTCGTACATTCCTCACTCATCCCTCTCTCTCATCTGTCCTCCATACATACTACTCAGTACTCTCTTACTTAACCATCAGTCAATCCTGCTCTCTCTACTCTAACCTCTACAAGACACCAAAATAGTACACCCAACTCGACACACTACCAACCACAACAAAACATCACCCAGTAATATGTAATACCCGAATCAAATCCCCTAGAGAACTAATTAATACTGCTAACGGCAACATACATAAAACATAATTAACACATATATTATTATGCATACATGCAACTCAAGTAATTGATAAGTGGAATAGTCGTCCTTATGAAATACTTAACAGCAACTATATAACTATATAATCATCACAGCGTAATACTATAAAAACTCAGATAAGGTCACAACACATAAGGGTCCTAATAAACAAAATATATAGTCTATACGAACGTATATATATTATAATTCTCGTTTAATCATGGACATACAAACTTTCTCAGCCCTCCATTTAACAAGATCTCAGACTCCAGCCTCAGATAATAATCACCCCTATAGTATATAATATAAATAATATAAACAAAATAATATATATATATTATATAAGTAATATATATATATTAAAGTGAACATAGATTAATAAATAGTAATATATATAATAAAATATATATATATACTCATATTATAATAAAATAATATAATATATAAAAAATAATATAATAATAAATAGATATATATATAATAATAAAAAATAATAGGTAGTATATATATTATATATATAAATTATATAAAATATAAATATATACAAATAAAAAATATTATTCAATATATACTTATATAATAAATATATATATATAATAAAAATAAAGAGTAGATAATAATAAAAAGATAATAAAAAATAAATAAATAAATAATATATATAATAGAATAGTATATTAATATATAATACCCTTCAGCCCCATATAAACCTCCTGTAATATTTACCACAGTCCTACCCCAATAATATATAAATAAATTACCAAATCATATATAGGTTCAAAGAAGTGAATACTAAAAGCATGACCATCATGTAACTCCTAGAGGAAAGACAGAGACAGCAACCTACAGTAAATAACAAATAAAAATATAATAGTTATATGGAGGATCAAGACGCTAGGTAAAAATTCTTACCATTTCGTAAATGAAAAATGATATATTTTTAATTATTATTATATGAATTATTTTCGGCAAAATAATTTTAAAAAAGACAATTTTTTTACCCTATTTAGCGGGCCCGAGTTCGACGTAGGGGACAAGAGAGAGTCCCCCCGTCGATCCACCGAGAGAATAAAATATAGAGGACCGAGTGAGGGACCCCGACTGTCTGCCATCTTATAGCAGGTTTTACCCTAACAGGTAATTACCTTTTATAGTATAAAAAAGGAACATAATTCTTACTTAGTCCCTATTACACTTTGATATTTACTTTGAACTAAAGGAACATTACTCTGGTAGGATTAAAGCGCCAAAGATGGCCAGACGGTCGTCGGTAGAAAAAAAAAATAAGGGATCTCTCGGCACCTCCCGGGTGGACGACGGGGAGACTACTTGCCCCTCACCCCCTCTGTCCCCCGATCGGCATCGAGGCCCCAAGCATAAACTGGGCTGATATAAAGAAAATTTTGTGTAAAAATACTTTTCCGCACGAACAAGTTGCCAACCAGAACATAAAAAAAACCAATGAGTACAAAAGATATGACTCTAAAAACCCATCCCTGTAGACGCCCTTTTCCCGCTCGGATTCCAAAAATAAACCGCTATTATTATGTATTTTGACTGTAGAGTGTGCTTGCCAGCTTATCCTCGCCGAGTTACCTACGATGTCAGCTTTAGACACTACCTGAACATAAAAATATAATACTCAATGATTCACGAACGTATCAATAACTAATATATACACTATATACCACGTAGTCATATCCTACGTTCAATGTAAAAATAGTAACAGAAGAGAATTTGTAATATATTTGGAGCTTGCAATTAGATAAGATAAATATAATTGGTAAGAGTAACGTAAAAAATGGAAGGACAACCTAAATGAACTAAACTAACCTACCAACAACATAATTTACAAAATCGAGCTAATGACATATTAAGACTAACAAGGATAGAGTGATTATAATCAATAGTATTACGTACAACAACTCACAACTAAACCTTTATACCTAAACCTGAAAACCGTGAATACAGTAAACTATAACCTTAACCAAAGCCTATATAGTACCAAACCTACACCCATAATAACACAATATATATATTATCATTAATATTATAGTAAAATAAATCAAAGTAATAATAAGATAATATAATAAGGATTCAGCCCCCAAATATAAATGTAAACAATCACATAACAAAAATAAAGTCACCTACTTATAAAAGCTATATAATTGATAAGTGAATAAAATACAATAATAGATACTAAATAAAATAATAAATACCTCTCGCATGATAAAAATCATATACAGAAAAAACAATAGTCACCCAATTTCTATAATAACAATATAATCTTAAAATATGCCACTAAGACTCGCGTCACTTTATCATCGAAAAGTGTATAAAAACAAATTAGGAGAAGAAGTTGGAATACAGAATAATAAAGGCATAAGATAATTATATTGAAAAATAATATATACTACTATAAAATGAAATAATATATATAGCAGAAATTACATATTATCTGTATAAACCTTTGACCGATTAAACTGCACCGTACTCGCTTCGATGAGAAGAACGACCCAAGAAAACGCACGAAACAAACCACCAAAAAGAAAAAAAAAATAATTAACATAAACTAAAAATATAAGTAATTAAATATATATATATATTATTAATATAATATATAAAGAAGTATATATATACTATTAAATTATAATAATATAATATATAATATAATTAATATAGTATAGCAGAAAATATATATATGTATATATAATACATATATATATTATAATATAATAATTAATAAATATAAAATAGATATAATAAGAAGCCATTATTTATTAAATATATACTATATTATATATATACTAAAACATAATACCTATATACTGGTATACCGAGGTACCACCGTATATATATATATATTGTTCCACACACTTATATCACTATATAAGCTATACTCCACCTCACTACGCCACCTTGACTCATATAGCCCACAGTAGATATAATTAATGAAATATATAAGAATTATAAAACAAGTAACCTTCACGACAGTTTTCATTTTATTAATGCTAATATAAAGAAATATATAGAAATAACCTAGGATAATGGATATATAGTATTGAACTACATGCCAATAATAGTAAGTATATATATTATATTATATAATACTAAAATTTATAATTAAATACTATATATATATATAGCTGACCGTGTTAGATACAATATAACCGACCCTAGATATATACATATACTCTACAATACCTCATTGAAGTCCCATGCACTTTCTACGAACACAAATTTTACTCAAATACAATATCGATGAAGGAAATGAAAAAATCAATGTATGAGAAAAATTTTGTTCGCCTTGACGAAAAAAGAGAGAAATTTTTATGATTTATATTTTAGATGAGGACACCGAGTGTTGCACTTAGGAGCGCCGCCGTGGGTGGTCTGCCGGCTGCATTGGGCTGAAGGCAACGATAGGTATCCCACAGCATAACAAATGGTGATTTGGTATAGGAAAAATTTGAAAAAGAGAAAGGCGTACTTGATGGCGGTCACCTTACACTCTTGACTAAACGTATTTATTCGTAAAAAAAATACTATCAAGAATTTAAAGACTGAAATGAGAATTGGGCGCTAAGCGGGCCGGGGATACCTAATTTTATAGAGGCATTAGTAAGTGTGAGCCCGAAAAAATAGCCCACCCCCAATCCAAAGAATATAACCATTTTCTTTTTACTTGTTTTGTTAAATATTAATTAAATTTATATTTAGAAAAAATTACCATTGTTACAGAGAACGAGTTCTGTCTTTTTCGTGTAAGATATCGATAAAGTTTCGGTTTTCCATTTATTTTTTACATTTTAAAAATACCTCGCCGATTAATTTTGTATCGGCTCCCAGAAAATTGACAAGCCCATGATCCATAAGTATATATAGATGATAGATTATAGTATAGTATTATAAAATATCAATACCCATATAGGAGACAATAATATGAATCCGAGATGACTTAATGTATAAATATAAGATAGTATATATAAATAGCTACTTGAATAACTAGTATAAATAATATAGCTAGGTAACGAAGAAAAGTATAGTTATATATTACCTAATTAGGATAGAGAAAACCATATACGATATAAAACATAGATAGTATATTTCCATAGATCACAGAATAGAATGAAATAATTATCAAAAGTAAATATAGCAGTGAGGAGGTAAATTATGAGATAGTATATGAGTGTGTAGTGTGATGTAGCTGTGAATGTGTGGTGACCACAAAACCAACTGTTTGATGAATGTAGGTGGTGATGTGAAGTGTGGAGAGTGTGCCCAGTGTTGTGTGGTGAGAAATAGGTGTGTTAGTGTGCAAAGAAGACGTGGTCTGTAGTTATCATTAAAAATAAGCTAGTTTAAGCAGTATAAATTTAATTCGTTGGTTAGTTCGTGAAGTCACAAGCTATAAACAGTGTAGTGGTGTGTAGTTATAAAATAGTAGTAGCAGTATAATTTATTCTTGGTTATTCGTAGTCACAGCTATAAAACAAATGAATGTTAACTCTAACATATGTTTAACGGAAATGGGACTAATGCCTTGAACGTATAAATTTACCTATGTCCAACAAATGAAATGCACCAAATTATTTTTTAGGTAAATAAAAAATTACTCCAGAAATATTTTAAATTCAATTAAAAATAAAAAATATTTTTTTTTACTAACATTAATCCCAAAGAAAAGCAAGAAATTTGTTTTACAAAGAGGCCAACAAAGTTTTATATATTTAGAAGCTCAAGTAATTTATAAGGACAAACTGTAATTCGTAGTTACGCTGGGATTAATTTGTATGGATTTAATGGCAGAGAACATCCGTCTCCTGCATATTATCTGATGACAGAGGACTTACATCTCCTGCATATGATTTGCTGACGAAGTACTCACATCTCCCACATATATGATCTGATGGCGTAGAAATTACGTTTACTGCACAAAGGATCTGATGACAGCCAGAAAACTTACGTACCATACATTGGTTCAAATGATGGAGGACTTTTGCCTCTTGCATAGGATCTGATGACTGAAAACTTATTTCTTATATAAGAGGATATATGATCCCGAGTAAACATTTTTACTTCTTTTGGTTCAAGCAGCATAATTTTTTACCCAAAAGTAGAAAATAAAAAATAAAAACATTTTTTAATACCACAGTTGAAAAATTTAAATTTTTTAATATTTATAATTTTAATTCGCAAAAGTACGAAATTATATGTATTTTAGTAATCATTTTTTGTATTTTTGTAATATTTTTATTTAAAACATCAAGTTTTTTTTATTAAATGGTTTAAAAAAAAACAAAAAAAAAAAAAAAAAATCCCACACAAATAAGCTCACACAAATAAGTTTTTAAAAAAATTATTTTTATTATAAAATTTCAATCAAATGGTTTAGACTTGCTAATATTTTCTTTTTAGCAAAAACTGTTCAGGCTGCCTCTGATTTTGGTTAACTTTAACTTCAAAGTGGATCTCTTTTTCAAATTCCAAAATACACATTAAATAAAAAAATGAATCAATAAGAGACTGAAGAGGGGAAATTTTGGGGTTGGAGGAATAAGAAGAGAGGGGGCTATTAAAATTAGGTAAAGGTATATAGGGCTTCAGATAATAGGATAATAGTAGATGTGTGGGATGTTAGGAGAGGGATGAGTAGAGTGCATTAGATGGATGGTGAAGAAGAGATATGATGAAGGCAAATAGAGAAATAAGAGTAAAAAAATTGATTTGGAAAAATAAGGGAAAATAATTCAAAATAAAACTTGAAATTTTGAGGGGGGATATTTTGAATTAATTAAGTTTATTCAAAACAGTCTATGATCCTTTCATTATTAATTGATACTATATATTTTAATCTACTATATATTTATGATTATATATTTAAATAAGTATAAGTAGTTTATAAGTTTGTTGAACAAGTGAGAGAATATGGTAGTATATTAGGTATAATATTAGTAAGTAGTGAGTATAGTGATAAGGGCTACCGTTCTAGTGGAAATATATATTAGTATCAGTGTAATAGTTGAGGATAATAGTAATTTAGATAGATAGTGAGAAATAGTGCAACTATATTAGATATATTGGTTTTGCACGTATATTACCTTTCTATGTATAAGGACTCTCTGCGCGTGGTATTTTGCGTGACAACTGTTAAGAAAGATACGTACTAGGATAGTACTGATAGGATATTTTATATGTTGTAAGTATGTTATGATAGAGAATATAATGTTAAGTGTATAATACTAATATAAATATAGTATATAATACATACGCTTATAAATAATAAACCTCATGTATATTTTTTTTGTGAATGAGTGTTTGCTTATGTTTATGTGTTTTTGGAAGGAAGGAAGATAATATATATGATAATATAATATAAGTCATAATATAGGTGTTTTCTCGTTACATTAGGGAAGTTGCCGGGTATGATATAATCTGGGAGTAAACAAGATCATTAACATCCTTGTTCTAAAATATCTTTTAGGTATAACTTAACGATCTCCCGTAATGCAACCTCTCTCTCTCTTCTCTCTCTTTTTCTCTGTAGGGTCTCTCGTCTCTCTGTGCGAGGTGCTCATCTCTGTCGCTCTCGATCTCGTCGTCTCATTTCGTCTCGAAGAGCGTGGGAAGAGAGGTCGGGGGATCTCTCTCAGAGAAGGGATGAGCCATCCAAAAGAAAAGGGGTGCTCAAATCATGGGCACCCCCCTCTGTCTGCTCTCTGCTGTCGGGGTCGTCTTGTAACATCCTTTCTTACTTCGTTGCATGGCGCATAGGGTCAGTCTCGCTACAGTCATATGCCAGCCGAATCAGATGATCGGTGAGAAGTACCTACAGGCAAAAGCATGATGTGGTCCGATTAGGGAGAGTAAAATTAAAGCCGTTTTTGTGGCAAGCTAGAACGGTGTTGACAGGGAAGGGTCGCCAGTTTAAGTCGGTCTTATGTTTAAGTGACTAACTAGTTATACGTTTCATCTTTGCCTAAATTCATGATTTTAAGTGAATCCGAATATTTTGGAATTACAGAAATGACACTGGTGAAAACCATCGTGTTTTCTAATAATCATGTCATTTGCTATATGACACTAACTACGTTATGGAACTACTCTCATTTTTAAACTTTTACTCGTTTTCACAATTTACAGTTATTGGAAGTTGCACATGATTTTACACACCCCTTATATATATATATATATATATATATATATAAATATATATATATTATAATATAAATATATATACTATCAAAATAGAAACATAATTTTTTTTTTTTTTTTTTTTTTTTTTTTTTATATATATATATAATATAACTATATATATCTATATATATATATATACCCCTTATATATATATATAATATTATATATATATATATATATATATATATTACTATATTATATATATATATATATATATCATATATATCTACTTATATATTAATATTATATATATTATATATATATATATAATAAATATTATAGTACTATAATATTAATATATATATATTAATTATATATAGTATAATATATATATATATAATTATATATATTATATAATATATTATATATATATATATTCCCCTCTTCATAAAGTACAATTGATGTACTACCTTTCTGTATTTTAATTCTATTTTATTAATCAATATTTTCCTTTCATCTCTGCCCATTTACTAAATTCACTGAGTTTACACTCTCCATAACATTTGACCTAAGAACCTTAGTTAGCTTATTCTTCCCTCCTTCATCCTAATAGCAAGTACCTTTTGTTCCATAATTACTAAATATCTGACTCTGACTGTCCCTTCAATTCACAAATATTAAGTAAGCTATTCAGTTAAAAAAAAAAAAACAATGCTTATTATCGTTCAACATAACTCACATTGCTTCAGATGATTCTGAACGAAAGCTCTTTCAATCATACTCGAGGTTTATCTGTTAGGTAAATAATACTAGTTTCAAAACTCTATAGTACCTTTTATAATTGTATTCAACTCTCTCTCTCTCTCTCTCTCTCTCTCTCTCTCTCTCTCCTCTCTCTCTTCTCTCGTCTCAACTACTCTCTACTCGTCTCTCTCTAATCTCTCTCTCTCTCTTCTGCTCTCTCGCTCTCTCTCTCTCTCTCTCTGCTCTTTGCTCTCTCTCTCTCTCTCGTGTGCTCTCTCTTCTCTCTCTCTCTCTCTCTCTCTCTCTCTCAATGCTTTTACAATTCACATTTAATAATATAACTTTTGTATAACAGTTTGGTTAGATTTTCTAACAAAAGGGTACTACTACTACTACTACTACTACTAATAATAATAATAATAAACATAATAATGAATAATAATAATAAATAAATAAGTAATAGAATAATAAGATATAATAATAATAATAATAATTAATATATAATAATAATAGATAACAAAATAATCAATAAAAATAAAATTTATAAATTAATAATAAAAAAAAAATAAAATCATATTAATAAAATAATAGTAATAATAGTAATAGATGATATTTATTATATAATAATCAATAATAATAATAATAATAATAATAATAATAATAATAATAATAAAAATAATAATAATAATAATAATAATATAATAAAATAATAATAAAATTAATAATAATATAATATAATAAAATGAATAATAAATCCAATATAAAAAATAATATTCATAAATAATAATAATCATAAGAATAATAATAATAATATAATAATAATACATAATAATCCTAAATAATAACCAGCATGAGCTACTAATAGTAAAAAATCCTAAGTTAAAAAATCGTACAAAATTATAAATCAATCCTAGTATTAAAATAAATCCAATAATAATAATCAATAAATAATAAGTTAAGTAATAATAATAATAACTACATAATAATAATGTAATAATATGAAAATAATAATTAATAATAATTAAATAATAATTAATAATAATAATAGCACCGTTAACAGTTATATAATAATAATAATAATATAAAAATAAAATAGAAATAATAATAATTAAATAATAATGAATAATAAAAAATAATAATTAATAATAATAATAATAATATAATAATACTAATATATTAATACAACTAATAATAATAATAATAACTAATAATACTAATGACATCAATACTAATAATAATAAATAATAATAATAATATAATTATTGACACCATAACATCAAATCATCTATCAACACATAAATTCTTGTTACATAAAAAGAAAAATTATGTTAACAACATTAATAATAATAACCGTTATAGGTAATTATCACCATTAGTAGTAGAAATAAAATATAACGAAGGTAAAAAGGTGCGGTGCGTGTTAGTATTTTGATAACAAGAAGCCTTTGATATTTCTACGAAAAGACCCAGTGGTGGGTTAACTCCTGAACAATTTTAGGGAAATTATTCCACTCATCTATGCCCTTATACGAGATAGCCCTCTGAGATTTTGTTAGGGTGAATTTTGCCTTGTCTAGGGGAAGGACACTTAGCTCTATGCGAGATTGTTTTTCTCACAGTTTAGGTTTCTGCACAATTGTTAGTTAAAGATGATTTGTAGTCTTCCATTTTATAAACATAAAGATGTGACTACTTACTGTAAGGGTGTAGATATATAATATAATAATAATAATAATAATAATAATAATAATAATAATCTAATAATAATAATAAAATAATAATAATAATAATGAATAATGATAATAGATAATAATAATAATATGAATAATATATAATAATAATAATAATAATAATAATAATTATAATCTCCCCTCAACCTCATATGCATCCATTTATATAAAAAACTCCCCTATATCATAATTTAATATATATATATATCATATATATATATATATATATATAATATATATATAATCTAAATATTATATAATATTATATATATTATATAATATTTATATATAAAAAACTTTCTCCTTCCTTTAGTAACCCAAGAAAGTACATGGTAAAAAAAATTGTGCACCAATTCGAGAAAGGTACCCTAGGGGGGAGCATGGCGGATTCTAACGACCATCCGCTGTTGGCAAGCCTATGCAGATGCCGGAAACTTTCAATTAGCAGCAAGCACGTGCCCCCAATGCAACTCATTAACGTCTGAGTGAGGCGAAGCTAGAGGTAATAGAGAATAGCTCACCATATACCCTCGCTCCAACCCAGTCTTCGAACCTGGGCTTCCTTCGTTTGACTAGGCAAGTGCTTTTACCTTCTGAGCTAGGAGCGTTTCTTATATTATATTATATATAATATATATATATAGTATTAGATATATATATATAATATATATATATATATATATATATATATTATATATATAATATAATATATTATATTATATATATATAGTCCTCGTGAAACAAATCCACATGTTTTAAAAAATTTATTTCAATGCAAAACGATTTAATTTTCGTAAAACTTATATTTAATTTGGTTTATGAGGCATGCAATATATAGTTTTATATTTTTATGAGTTGGTTTCGAACGGTTGAGAGAAAAAAAGTTTTCAATCCTTGTGTATCGTCCTTCTGGAACAAAGTTTATAGTTGAACAAACAAAAGAATTTCATCCTGGATAAAAAAGGAAAATAATAATTTTCCTTATTTTATTAAATGCACCTGCAGCATCTCAAATTTTTCTGTTAAATCTTTATTATTTATAGACAGTTATTATTAGTAAATCAATGTTTGACTTTTCCTAAATAACTTGTCTCTATTATTATAATAGAGAATATAATTATTATAATAGAGTCTATCTTATTAGTGTTAATCGAAAACTTTAGTAAAAAAAAAGTATCACTAACTTTTTCGGTATCTGTTGAATATAATAATAATAATAATAATTACAATAATAATAATTACAATAATAATAATAATTACAATAATAATAATAATTACAATAATAATAAAAATAATAAAAATAATAATAATAATAATAATAATAATAATAATAATAATAATAATAATAATAATAATAATAATAATAATAATAGTTAATCAATGAAAATGAAACCTATCGCTTGATGTATTGAAACAAACAATTTACAGAATAATAATAATTAATAATTTATTATTATTATTATTATTATTATTATTATTATTATTATTATTATTATTATTATTATTATTATTATTA
>JABUQX010005948.1:40000-41000 GCA_015478945.1 Trachelipus rathkii
AGATGCCCATTACCATGGCTTAAGCATTGCCCTTTCTCCGGCTCTTCGCACCCAACCCATGTCGCTCCAATCACATCTCTCCTCACCGACCCTATTTCCTAATGCCTCTCCTTTGCTAACAACCGGCACAAACCGCTCTCAACCCCTTCATCTCAAATACTTCCAACTTCTTCCTCGGAACCTGGCGATTCAACCCGCCACGTTTCACACGCATACACACCGCTGGGTACGCAATTTTTTTACAAACATACTTTATCTCTAACTTTCTGTGATAATCCCCCGCTTGTCCAATTCCTCTGCAGACTACTCAAGCTTCATTCCTTCTCCTACTCTATGTTCTAATCTCCTGCCTTCATGCCTCCCCCCTTACCCAAGTCCATCCCTAAATATCTAAAGATCTTTACTTCTTCCAATACTACAGCCCCCTACTCTAACCTCTGAACCCCTGCCGCCCTCCCTCTTCTTTCGCTCTTCCTCAAACACGTAACACTTTACTGCTTACGCTGGGTTTATTTTTAAGGCCGCGCTTTGTTCAACACATTGCTCTCAAACTCCCTCACCAAATACCCTTCAGCCCTTCCGCGTTCTTCGGCGCAGCAAGGGCAAGTATCGTCGCAAAACATATCATGTTCAACATTCCCTTCTACGTCATTCCCATGGTCATCATTCCACCCGCCCTCCCCTGCCTCACCATTCCTCTGGCAAACACTCTCCCATAAACAAATTGAGAAAAGCCACGGTGACATTAGCACACCCTGCCTCAATCCTCTCACCACCCCAAACATCTCACTCTCCCCTCCTAACACTCTCACACACATTCTACTATTCCTATAGAAGGCCCTAATACCTTTACCTAATTTGCCCCCCACTCCATTTTCCTCCAACACCCTCCACAATTCCCCCCTCTTCACTCTATCATATGCCTTTCTCTAAATCTAAAAAACACCCATACAACTTTCCCTTCCTCTCTATACTTTTCTGCCAGCAAGCATCTTTTAGT
>JABUQX010005949.1:0-31798 GCA_015478945.1 Trachelipus rathkii
TATCACTATTTGGAGGGTAGTTTCACGCTACGGCTTTGACCGAAGGCAGCTATTACTACGTTCTATTAATAATTTATAGCTATAGATACACTAAGCTAAACCCTTTCCCTAACTATCCATTATATTATAGTCTTATTATACATATATACTCATTTGGAGTATTTCTTTCATCAGTGCTGGGCATCTCAATATGCACAATAGTAGTATCCCAACTTATACCTTCACTATAATATATATATATATATATAAACTATGTATATAGCTATTCATATATCTATACATATAGTACTATATTTGTAAAATACACTAATAAGAATTACTATTTATATATATCCTACTATCATATATATAGTATCCTACCTACTATACTATATGTGTGTGTGGTATGTATATATATATATATATATATATATATATATATATTCACTACCATTGTCATGTCTATATAAATCAGTTATATATAACTTATACTTCACTTAGTACGTGACATATATATATACTGATATAGGTATATACTATATATACTCTCTGGCTCCTTGGTGTCCGCCACTAGTGTCACTCTTAATTGAATTATTTCTTGAATATGTTGGAGGAAACTATATGTGTATTGCATTGCCCCTCGCCCAACTTACCACACCAGAAGGGTACCTTTTCTTTCTCATCGAATTTCTGTGTGGATAATTGGAATAAGTTCAGGCCTTGCTCACGTTATTTGGCATTGGGCCGCATCCTTTACACTGTGCCAGCCAACTCTGTTCTATGGAACTGCCCTGCCATACATCTGTGTTTCTTTCTGATTTATTTAATCTCCTTGTCTCTTTAAAGACTGCGTTCGCACTCACTCACCTGAGAGATTTTCGCTAGGCTCGGTCTTGGGTAGGAGTATGTTTTTTCATTTTTATTAAAATTATTTTCAGAATTCTTTATTTTATTTGCATATTTTAGATTAATCCTCTCCCAAAATACATTCTCTCTCCCTCGATATCTATCCTTCCGTTTATAAAATTTAACTTTGATTTTATTTTCTGTGGTTTCTTTCTTTCTGGTCACGCTGTTGTAAGAAGGTCACTGATCATTCCCACACCATTAAGTCTATAAGAGTTTTTCTCAAGGTTCTGAACTATTCTTTACCATCTTTCTACCTTTAATTAATGACCTTTTCGCGTCACTATCTCGTCATCATATCTATCTCTCTGCACCCTCACATAAATAACATACACATACACACACACAAAACACACCACCTACATACATATACACCTACATACACTCACACACCGACACATCTCACACACACACACACAGCACACATCACACACACACACCCATGATATATAGTATTATATATTAATATATATATATAATATTTATTAATTATATATATATATTATACCCTTAGGAATTTCGTTTTGGTGGGTGGTGTCCAATATATATCTATATAATAATACATACTATATATATATAATACCTTCATTACTATATTATCTTTATATTATATCCTAGTACATGGTAACTAATTTTGGGTGAGGGTAGGGGGTGATATAACTCAGAGTAAGCCTCACATATATATGACTATTATAGAGATGCCTCATAGACCTAACCTTATTATTTTCATATAATATAGGAGCTATACCTATAATTCCATATATATACAATATACCAGTTATTTTACCTACTGCATTTACCCTACCACTATACCAACCACCGCATAGTTATTTACCTTAATACATAATTTTATGATATATACTATATATATAGTCACGTTTTAATATATATATAGTATAATATATATATATCACTAACGTGTGACGACTATATATATATATATATGAGTGATATATCTAGGGATACGTACTATAATCAAATACTTTTGTTGCCTCCCATATAAGAGGACTTTACTATCTACATCACTATATAGTGACCCACGCTCTTATATAGTTACCTACACTGAGTTATTTTGAGTCTTCTCTCGTGGATCTATACAGTGTGATAGGACTATCCTACCAAATTTCACTAAGTCTGAGGAGAGTATCTCAACAGGTCAACTTACAGGCGGATTTTAACAAGGTGCAACACATGCCACGATAGAAGGCATTTCAAATTAACTCGATAAACGTCAAGGCAGCCTGTGGAAACCATATGAAAAATTGATTGTGTTCCGCACCTTTTTCTGCACTAATGTAAGATTTGAGGGGACATTATAGGCCTTTTGAGTTCGTAATCATGCAGGCTTTTCCTGGAACCTTTCTTATGTCGAGGAAAAATGGTATAAACACTAAGAAATACAGCAGGTAAAAAAGGGTGAGGTAACTTTCTCTTTTAAAATATATTTTATCCAATATAGTATTTTAAAAGTGAAGCTTTTCAAATGACTTTAATTTGGAAACTTCCTTCTATTAGTTTGCATTTTCATAATGTATCTTTTCGGTGCTATTTTTTTTATATAGCGGGGTTTTTTATTTTTACATTTTCTTTTTTTTTTTCTTTTCCTTTTTTTTTTTTTTTTGGGCATAATTCCAGATTCATTTTTTTCTTAAACAAAAAAATTTTAAGGGCAGAGGGGCGAGAAACGAGTCCACCCCCAGGTAGTAGAACGTCCCCGGGAAGGCCGAGAGACGCCCGACTCCTGCATCTTGCCGGTTTTACATAGCCAATAGGGTAGTTTAAACAAAAAAAAATACTTCCTTTTACATCTTTGGATTACTTTAAACTAGTTCTAGGTGGACCAGTGGGGTTCAACATATAACTCACGAGGGGTAGCGAAAGGCCGTCCACCTCATTCTTCACTCCGCGGTATCATAGAAAATTAAATCAAAAATTTATATAAAAATATCAAGAGGACGTGGCGCTATATTTATATATAAATATACATTTACATATATTAATATATTATATATATATATATATATATATATATATATTGGGTCTAATCTAACTATATGGACACTATCCTCATTTCTTGACGGTATATTTAATAAATGATATAACGGACTATTATACTAAATATATATATAGTATCCGTATATATATCAATCCTATTATTATCCTAGACTAATATATATACTAACTATTACCCTATACCCTATATATATACTACTACTACTAATTATTACCCCCATACTATACTACTTGTATTATCCCGGATACAAGGGTTATCTATTTATTCCTAACCTATATACAATTAGTCTCTAGAAATATACTTACCATATATATTTTACCCTATTTTATTATTACTTACCTCATTATATGCTACAAGTTAGTGAAATTTTATTACGTAATATATATATTATCTGCCCTTATATATATATTACCAGACTTACAACTTATCACTACACATACCATATGATATATGTGCTGGCCTGTAGGTGATGCTGGATGTGTGTGGTCGTGCTGTGGTCGCTCAGGTGTGTGTCTTGCATTGTGAAGAGCAATTTAATTACATTTTTAAAGCACCACAATTGTACCTACCTAAATATAGTTCAAAATATTTTCTTAAATTTACTATTCCCAAAAAAAACATTTCCTAAATGCGAATTTTCTCATGCCAGGATGTTTTATTTAAAAAATACTCTCCGCGCTGGAGTAACATCAGATATAAAGCTCAGAATTGAGCATAGCGTTAGTTTGAGGTTCACGCAGAGTTGGAATTGGAGAATGGATGAGAGTGCAGTAGGAAGGCATGAGCTTCCCTCCTCAGTGAGCTAGGAAACGTATGTATAATGGAGATTTCTAGAAATGAGGTCTAATGTCCATTTATAGTTATAGATAATAGAAATAATAGTAATGAGCGGTCTCCATTTTCTCTGTATAGAGAGATGAGAGAGAGATGTAGAGAGAGCCGGTTTTTTGGGCCCCCCACACTGATTGGTATCAGCAGCAGTAGAGAGATGGTATGTAGAGAGGCCAGAAGAGAGGAAGAGAGAAGAGCCACGAGAGAAAGAAACGATAGCCAGCCCAAGTCCTGCTAGGCACCCAACCCATTTCGAATGAGATTGCATGATGGTGAACGGTAACCTACTATCGCAGGTTATACCTCCTAATGGTCCTACATTATTAAAGAGCCCAGATTGACAACCCCTCCCTTTTACGAGCAAGCAACTGTGGTGACGTCGTGAAGATATTCTGGAGGCGCCTCAAAACAATCAACCTCTTAGAGGAATGTTTAGAAAGATGGAAATCTAGTATTGCTTTATCCTCTTCCGCGAATCAGACGGACTCTTTTCTTCTAATCAGAAAGATCTACGTGAACTTCCGCAGAAGGGTAAGGATCTACGTGACTCCGAGAAAGATCACGTGACCTTCCAATTAAGATCACGAGAAAAGAACACCGGTAAAAAAATATTAAAAGCGGACAGACGAAGGTTTGAGTTTGTCAGGGTTTTCGATAGTGTGTTGAATATTATGTTCTAAGTGAAAGATTAGAAGACACTAAGAGTCATTATGAGTAATACTGGATGAAAAAAACCGATTGTTCTCAATACCATCCTCAATTAAGGAAATCGAGGCTATAGACGTACAGAGAATTAGTGGGTGAGCATCCAGGGATAGACTTTGCACCACCATAAGTTAATACGGGAGACCTAGGTTATTGATTTAAAGTAGAACGATAGTTAAAGATTGGACTGAACCCTGAGGAACACCACCATTTAAAAATTTAAAAGATGAACGATAGCCGTCTACAATAGCTGCTATTGAACGCCCGGAGAAGGAGAGGATGGAGATTATGCGAAAGAGGAATACTTTAGAAAATCAAAGCTCTTTGACAAACTGGCTATGAATGCTTTCCATCTAAGTCTAGGCCCAACATGAAGAAAGTATAACATCCGAAATGCATGATAGGGATATGTAGCCGGCCATAGGACTGAATCCCAAGTATAGGAGAAGGGTTTTCGCACCAGAATCAGCTAGTATGACAGGCTTCTTGACGAAAGTCTTACTGGCAATCAGAAATAAGATTAAGAGGTAGTAAAAATTGAGATCTTTCCAATTATTCCTGCTAAGGAGGGACTCCAAAACCTAAGGAAGAGCTGAAGTTAAAGCGATATGATAATAGTGGGGTTGACAAGTATGGAAAGGGTTCATAATATATATAAATATTAAATAGTATACTATAACCTATATATATATATATAATATAATACATAATATCTTATTTATACTATATATATACTGGTATTACTATATATCCCTATTATAAATACTTATACTACATTTATACATAATATGCCCTATGATCTCATTATACTAATTATATGCTACCTAGGGAAAATTATGATATATTATATAGCACTTAGGGTCTCATAATGCATATTGGGTTATCATATTCATACCCTGAGTGATATAACTATTTATATACATATATATATATGTACCCTAATGAGTATATATATATTACTATTATATATAGTTATCTGATTCTACTATATATAATATCCTATCTTACCTAGTATATATATATATATATATAGATATCCTATATTTTATACCTTTCTTATATTATATATATATACCGTTATTCTTTCGTATTACGTAACTTCCCGGCCAGCTACAGGTAACCATAATAGTTGATTATACTAAACCTACCTAGGGTGGTTTTTCGACCTCTATACTTAAATACGCCTGCCTTACGTATATTATATATATTACCTACTATTATATATATATAAAACTATTCTCATACCACTATTTTCCATTACATACTACCCTATATTATTTATATACGTATACTCTACAACCTATATATACTATATATACTATATCTACGATATCTTCTATAGAAAGACTGGAAGGGAAGTAATATATAGGTCCCTCATATCATAGTTACTTTAACTAAATATCTTACTATATAGCTATTATTTTATACCCTGGATTTATATGGTGAGTACTTATAATATATATCTATACCATATTACTATAGGCGTCGTACGACCTGAACGCCTACCTTATCTATAATCGCCATATTTACTCCTCTCCGTCTAGCGCACTGGACTACCCCCGTTTATTCCTCATATGGCCGTGCTACCTACCCTATTAAACACTACCTTATTTTGGTCATGACCATTCCTGGAGCCGGTACTTAGCCTTTACAATTACTTTATCATATTAAGGTATTATTACCTCAATATATTAGCTATCAGTACTCTTATAATACTATCTGACTGCCTTATACATATGCTACTATCGCCCCAGATATCTAGCCTATTACCCTTATATAACAAGTAGTTATACTTATTAACAACTTTGGTTTAGTTATCCGGTATATATATATATATAATATAATTATATATATATACGGATTATATATATAGGCTATATATATATGCAATAGATAGTATGATACGACCATATAACCAGTCACTAACTATGGCGACCTAGACACATAATACTATCTAATTATATCCTAAACCTATTATATCTATTTATCTAAATATTCTATTAGTTTCTCAATTCACGTATACTATATACTGCTGCCGGACTTCTTTGCATTTTCCTTTTCTAGGAGGTTTTGGATATACACTTCTTTTAATTTCCAACCATTCATAAACTATGATAGATTACATATTCTTCTCACTCACTCACTCACTCACTAGCAATATATTATATATATATATTATATATATAGCAGCTCATTATCATTATGTGAGTTTTATCTCACCCTCTATATTACTTTATTTATTACTAACTATACCATACCTATCGTTTCCCGTATGATATATTATATAACTATATAATATATATATATGTAATCATATATATTATATTATATATAAATAATAAATATATATATACCTCTCCTCCTGAGGTTTCCGTAATATATATATATATGTATATATATATATATATGTATGTTGGTTGTCAAATATACCTAAATATACACCCTACATATATCTATATAATATATACTTATTTCATTTTTATTTTATTATCCTATATGAGTACACTAATGTATAATACTCATATTTTTTATGTGTGGGTCCAGCATATCATGAGACAGTATATATATCAACTATATAAATATTTATTTATTTATATATTTATATTATATATATACGTATATATAGTAATATAATATATATATACTATCACACCTAACTATAGTTCAACTTGTTATAATAGTATATATATAATATATATACATAATATAATATAATTATTACTTTTAGTACTTTATATATATATATATATATATTATATATTATAATATATATATATATATATTATATATATATATATATTATATATAGTCTATATATATATATATATATATTCACTATATTATATTAAAAAATCTCCTATTTAAAATCTTGATTCCTTCTATATATATATAGTGACTATACCTGCTATATATATATAGTATATATATATACTACTATCATCTATACTATCTGCTATATATATATATTATATATATAAATAATAAAATATAATATATAATATATATATATATGATATACGTTCCCTATGATATTTTTCCACTAGTGAAGTTACTTACCAAACTTTATTGTAGTTTACTGATATATTAAGCATAGTGTGAGCGTCGGTTCTCGGACAGTATTTAATATGAGCATAGAGTATATTCAGTAAACTACGTATACTTATAGTTATATTATATATATATATATATATTATATTATATATATCATTTATGATATATACATATATAATATACCAGTATATATTATTTCTTAATTTCCTCCTCCTTCAAAGACAAAACACCCCTAAGTTTCAGTCAGATACTATATATATTTTGTCATTATAGGCACCCGCCATAACATCTATAGGGTCAGAGGTTAACTAGGGCTTAATTAAGCTCTTATATATATAACCATTAGTGATTGACTTTTTTATTTCACTAGTTCCCCGAACTACTTATATATATATATATTATAATAATTTGTTATATTTTTTGTTCATCATCATATATAACTTATATATAGATATAATATAACATTAACACCTCTCCGGAACTCAACTATATATATACTATATTAGTTACCTACTCAGTATAGTTTCTTATATATAATCTTTTTACCACCTATAGAATTTATGTATGTCCTATATTTAACTACTTATGGCCCGCGGAGTGAGTTATTATCTATACTAAGTCCATCACCTTAATTATATATTATTAGCTTATAGTATTCCCTCATATATATTATATATAAAGTCTTATATCCTATTATATATATATATTAACGTAGGTCACTGAATAGATAACCCAATCTGTATATTATATACGTATGATATATATATTACTTAGACCCTATAGTTTTATTATCTCATTACTTATAAGAACCTCTATCATATATAAATACTACTATATATCACTCACTCACTATCATTAGTTCAACCATTAGGTAGATTATATATCATTTTCCCATTAGTAGATATATCTATCCAATTTTACTATACTAATATATATATACCGTTGTTAGTATCGATATTCTGCCTCACCTATTACTATATAAGACGGAACTCTTATATACAAACTACGTAAATAACCACTATATATATATATAGTAATATATTATTATATAGTATCTCATACTCGCTTATTACATTTTACATTCATTATATACTATTAACTTTTATCTATAAGTAACATACATACTTAGAGCTATAACACCCTTACTTATTACAGTATATTTATCATTACATACGCTCATGTAGCTAATCATATTAACATATACTACTATCTTTTATATTTAATATAATGTATTCTAACTATATATGCATATCTTATATGATTGACCTATTACCTAGATTATTCTCATCACTTTACAGTCTCTCTACTATTGAGTATTATTATACCTATTATAGGGTACATATTATAGTCATGACTTAGGTTGTATATAGTAGGTATCATAATATGAGCCATCTTTCACTACTAGGCTACTGAGGACTTATAAGAGATATAATTATTTAATTTACTAATTCTTCACTTAATTACCACTATATTATATATATATAACTTCATAATATTTTCCTAAATTATTTATGAGTTAAAAGATGTCGTCGTTAGTATTTTACTAAATAGTACTAATATAACGGTATAATAATTACTATACTATATTAAACTAGATAGCTCCCCTATATTTATAAGTTATCCCTTTATAAGCCATCTTCATATACTATACTATATTTATCTAAGCCGTATGGTATAGTACTATATATAAAATAATACTATCGAGTATAACAACAATTATATATCATTACTGTGAGTTACCTACATTGCTCTAAATAATGTTAATCCAAAGATTTCCAAATTGTTATTTTATATTAATATTTAGTTTATATTAAAGCTTTTCTTAATCCATGGCAAACATTCTTTCGCGCATTTTTATTAAGACCTCTATTATTACTTTATCAAAAGGAGTGGTGATTGTCACACATATTATAATTATATATATATAGCTTTGCTATTATAACTAATCTTAATTAATTACTAGTATTATAGACGGTTCAGAGGGACAGCAAGGTCCACCAAGACCTCTTCCCTAACCCGAACAAGTACAATGGGTACAATAAAGAGCTATAAATAAAGATAATAGACTAAAGATTTTGAACTTTCACTTCAGTGGAAATATATTACTATATATGATGGAAGAAGTCAAATCTACTATCAATAATTCTAGTTGTCCTGCTTACAAAAAGTAATTCAAAAATTGTGAGGAGGAATCAGTTTAAAATATATGTATAAGTATACTGATAATATCTTAATAATCCTTCTAGTCACTAACTATATATCTAGTGTAATAACGAATAAAATTAGGTAGTAACTGAAATTATTAGGGAAATCTTAATATATATATTTTTTTTTTATTTATTATCTTATATTTATTAAGATTATCTATTTATTTTACCTTATTATTAATTAACTTATATATTTGTTTATCAAATATAAATAGTAATATGTTATGTTAAAAGATTTTTTAGTAATAATTTTAAGTTATCTATACTTACAATGTACTGAAAATAATTCCTTTTCATTTAAAATAAACATTTCTGCACAAATTTTTAAAAGTTTTAACTATTCTTCTTATTATAATATTATGTTTAACTTTTTAATTGGTATATAGTAATTCCTATAACCTTTTTAGTTTTAATCAATATATAGATACAACAGATTATATTATGTGACTACCTCACTCATATTAGCACATTTAAGAATTTATAATAACTAATATAAGTATTATATACTCATCACAGTATCCAGATGGCGTGTCCCTTATTCAAGGCTAAAGGAAAAATTTAATCTATATATAGCTATAGCTAGCGGTTTACACTTATATATATCCAAGGAAATTTTTCCTTGTCGTAGAACGAACAAATCGATATATTAGTGTCAGAGGTATATCTTATTATAGATAGCGATCAGTTATATAAATAGTATATATAGAGGTCAATATAGTATATATGTGGTTAATTACTTTTTCGATATGTTAGTACGTATTAATAAGTATAAATACCTAGATTATTAAAAATGTATAAAGGTAATTAGTAATACACAGAACAATATATTATTGGTAAAAAGAGTAATACTATTATATATATATATATAGTATATAGTATACTTTACACTCATATATATCGAGTATGTAGTAACGTATTATTCTATATATATATTTGGGCAGTAACTATATTGTTATCTATGAATCTATTTGCTCATGGTTTATATTCTATATATAATATAGCGCATAAAACACTATGATGATCGATCAAATGTCGTACATTTGCGAATACTCATAAATATTATTATATAATAGTTACCTATTATATTTGGTGTTTATTTAGTCACAATCGGCCCATTGATTTTGTGAGATATATATATTAGAAAAATATCTTCACGCATAAATTACTATATATCTCAACAAATAATTACCGCATTTAACATCATAACTAATATGGCAAATATATCTACAATCTTATAAGTATTATTATTCAACTTTTCACAAAATTGAAGGGAAAATGCTGCTAAGCTAATTACTAACTAACTAAAGTAAAAGTATATACATTCTAAAGAAATAATATATAGAAATATTATCATGGTATCGTCTTTATGAATAATGTATTAAAAATATAAAATCAGTCACTCTGTATTATAAATAGTTGTAAATAATAGCTCCATAATATAATTATATATATTTCTAACTATAAATATATATACCCTTCACTATCCAGGATCCAATATATGAAATCTCATCTCTTCGGAAGCGCTACTTCTCTCACCATATAATATATATATTCATATATACTATACTATACTAAATACCTTCTTATACTAACTATCAGTAGTAT
This sequence comes from Trachelipus rathkii, assembly GCA_015478945.1. Taxonomy (NCBI): domain Eukaryota; kingdom Metazoa; phylum Arthropoda; class Malacostraca; order Isopoda; family Trachelipodidae; genus Trachelipus; species Trachelipus rathkii. The sequence continues at coordinate 11,299 of JABUQX010005949.1, forward strand.
TATATATATATATATATTATATATATAATATAATGAGCACGTTTTTATTCACTATATTATTTGAGTATAGTTTACTATATATATATTTATATATTATACCTGTTTCTGACAAATTATTAGCTTAAACTACCATACTCTTCTTAATATATTACGACTACAGTTTATTATTATTTATAGTAATAGATTATATATATATACGTATCATAGATATTATATCTATAGTATATGTAGTAATGAAATTATATATACTATGCTTATATAATTCAACCTTTCATAACGGTCCCCCCACTACTATAATAATAGTTTACTACTTTACTATGTTAGCATCACATACAAGTTTTACTATCCATCCATATGGCATCATCTCTTAAGAGTGATTTATCAACCTCATAGCCATTACTTGTTATTTGCATCATGAGTTTGTCAATTTAAACTGAGTAACGAATTTCCAGGTATTTTAATTTTTTTAAATGCTTGCGAAAATTCATGGTAAGATATATTGATTTTAATATGAGGTAGTTGTGTTAAAATTTGACATAGCGAAGATTTTATTTAGTTCGTTTATTTATAATTAAGTTAATTTTAGAGATCTATTTATGGTCAAAAATATCCCTGACCTGTACCGGGAGAATGATATCACTATAGTTATTTATGTATATATTGTGATAGTATATATATGTTCGTACTGCCGATAAAAAAGGAGGCTAAAATCATAATGTTCTATATGTTGTTGATCAGATATGGACCTAAATAGTTCTATTTACTTATTTATATTATTATGTTAAGAAATATTTAAATTTTTTATTGTTATTATAATAATAATACTTAGTTCTTTATATGATATTAAAGTAACCGAGTATAATATATGAAATGATAAAAATTTAAATATAGTATAAAAATATATATATTTTTAAATATGTAACGGGAGTATTTTAAATAAACAGGAAATTATACAATAATACAGTTCAGTAAAACATTTTTGAGAAATAATATATATATAAATACTCAATATATATGATATATTTAATATTTAAGTAAGGTTAAATATATAATACTATAAGTAATATTAATTATATAATAAGAGTATAATTATATCACTCTATGTTAAAATCTATATATAATATAAACATTAGTTTTTCAAATAACATCACCTCAAATTCCTACCATCATCAACAAAACGAGATATACTTTTCATCACTATATTACTCAAAATCTGTTCAAGTATTGGGCATAGCTTTGAGTGAGAGCGTGGCATTATTTCGTTGCTTCTGAGCTCGTTGGAGTGGCAACGTTTGTTCAACGAAACTGGAAGTGCAGTCGTCACGTGAGCTGTAAAAATCTGTCTTAATGTTGTGAACATAATCTCTTTACTTCTAAGCCTGCCTTCGTCTTCCTGTGTTTCTATTTATTTCTGTTTCGTTGTAAAGTATTATTATTGGCTTCTAAAATTAACCCAAAAATACCTCCGTTATGAGATCTGAGCACTCTGATTTACTCATCCGGTCAAATCAGTAAGTGAGTTGTTTATTCCTATTACAAATCTATTAATAATTAAATCAAATATCTATGTTTTTATTCTGAACAAATCTTGTATACTGTGAAAAGGAAACTGTGGGTTGCATTAATCTCGTGATTTTCTAAGAATATTTAAAATCTATGATACTGATCTTAGTATTTAATGAAATTTTATATAACTCTGACTAAGAAGTTATTTGTAGATATTTTGTATCTGAAACTGTTTTCTTATATTCGTCGATGATATTTATAGTTAAGAGACTACGTCTCGAGGCGATTTCCACGTACTGATACATCTTATTTGAATGCACAGTGTGCTACGTTCTTTCTTCTCATCGACGACTACCTCTATGCAACACCACGCGAGTGCGCAATGCTCGCCGGACAAGTATCTATTTGACAATTCTTCGCTTCTCATAATCCATTCCTTTTGTTATTATATATAGTAGTAGTATACTATCTATATATATATATATATATATATATATATAGTGATATATAATATTATATATATATACTATACGAATACGTATACTATGATAAATACTATATTAGTAATTATATCATATATATATATATATATAGTATATATATATATATATATATATTATATATATATATTATATATATATATATATATATATATTACTTATATATATATATATATATATATATATTATATATTATTTATATATATATATAATATATATATATATATATATATTTGCATCATATTTTAAGAAATATTTATGAATATTGACCAATCCTATTATTTAAGAATAAGAATCTGTCTTCAAGATTTATGTACTTATTGAAAGGAAATATTTATATGATTGATTTTTGTTTATGCTGCAAATAGATGTCTATAAATCTTAGTATGATAAGTAAGGAAAATATCTATTCTATTTTATCATTTATTGAATCTATGACCATATAGTAAAAAGACAAATTGATTCGTGGTGTAATTTTAACCTCTGAATTTTAATTATTGAACCTGAAAGAAAGTTTCCATTTTTGTCTATCGAGTTTCTTCATCCTGCATCTTTTTAAGGCGAAGTCAAATGCCGTCCAGAATAGGTTTACACAGAATCTTGATGAACAAAACCCTTGTAAGGAAAAGTTAAAACAGGCGGTAAAGAAATGCCGATGGTGACATAGGACTCTGAAATGAATTATTGTTTAATCCATGACAGAAATTGATTTTATTCTTCTGTTATTTTTCTTCGGCGACCGTATTGATCTACCTACTTATCTACTAAGAATTCCTTTAAAAAGAAAAATTGTCATCATCATCTCCTCATTGAAAAAAAAAAAATTCAAGCATCTATCACGACATCAGATTCACATTTTACAACATTCAAATCCCTCTTGGGAAATTGGATGTTTTTAGAAGAGAAATCTACAGCTGTGGTAATCGAGTATTCTACAAGAAGGTATCTTATTAATTTTTGGGTAAAGGTACATGTATCATGTCCAAAAATTTTGAGGTAAAAACAAAAAAAAATTAATTATTTTTTTTTTGTTAATAAATTATTCCATTTTTATGCATTGTCAATCTGGGTTCAAAAGTACTGTAGTAGAGGCTAATATATATACAAAAATAGTGCTTGATTCTGATTGGAAGTGGCACGAGTTCAATAAATGACGTCAAAATTTTTTGTATAGCCTGCAACTACGAATTGGGTTGGAGATAATCATATAAATTATATTAATTTTACTATGTTTTTTAATACTTGTTTCTGAACATACTTACAAGAAATATTGGTCTCAGTGAATATGTAATATATGTACATATTCAATATATTGTAGTATAATATGCAGTCAAGATATAGTTTCCATTGTTTCATTTTTTTTGTCCATGCTAGATGCGAGAATGTGCTTAGGCAACCAGAAGTAAATGTTCACGCGTAGATTGCAAGCAAAAGCGGGTTCTTGTATACTAGCGGCGTTACTGATTCTATAATTGCTTCAGGGCGTTCATTTTGATGCTCACACACGCAGAAATATTCTGCTTGCCGGATTCTTAATATCTTTCTTATGAGCACATCTTGTTAATAAATTAGAAACTAGGAAAGAAAACTTTGTAGCTGAGGGCGTCGGCTTATTGTACAGATAAGAACGATGCTCTGTTCTTTTAAATCTAGCGTAGTATTTGTCTCATAATTCTTGACTAATATCTCAAAATGTCATATCTATTGTCTTTGAGTGCATGTCTATCTTATACTATTAATAGTGAGTGTACTAGTATAGATAAATACTTTAAGTATAAGGTAGGTAGGGTATGATAAGTATATGATATCTATATCGCGTAGTATGGAATATGGGTTAAGTACCTTATAATTTATATATCAATATACTATATATATAGTAGAAGTCTCCGTATAGTATCTCCCTATATACTATACGGAGGTATATATAGTACTATAGAGCAGGTAGTGGATATATGCTCTTACTAGTTTATCCTAGCTACGCTGGTAATAGTCTGATGCATACTATTATAAATTGATAATACTTAATATATTATAATATATATTAGTATCTACCTAACTAGGTAGGTATACTGATATCGTATAGTATATAGTTCGTCTATATAGCTATATAGTATACAAACGCTTGCGCATAAGTGAACCACAGGAGGGAGGTTTATGAACTGATGATGTGATAGCCTGTTACGCGGCCACTTCAAAGATTGATTTCAAGAAGCGCAGCATGCGTAACACTTGAGCGTTTAGACATTCTGAATGTTTTCTCGTCACCATATGTCAAGTCTGCTCGCAAGCATACTAAAGTTGAAAAGCTAGAGTTAAAGAAGTGTTTCCAAAATAAGAATATTGCATTAGAAAATCTTCTCATTGATTCGTCTCTGAGTATTTAATGATTCGCTGGTAAATAAGTCTAGAGTGAAATGAACACGAAGTAAGTGTTCAATATAACTTCCAATCGCACAATCCGTGCGAAAAGCCTACTGGACCCAGCGAGGTAGTTCTGGTAATGCTGAAGTACGCGAGTGTGTATGCAATGCTCGTATTATATCAATAAATTTAATAAGCTGACGTGCATATGCTATCCCACCTCTTAAAAGAGAGATATACGGGGCGGAATCATATCATATATTAGTGATTATATCTATGAATCTATTACTAGTAGTTACTGATGGAGGTAATATACGATAAATAGCCTGATAAGCTATAGCTATTGATTGCTATATGATAACCTATAGTGATATCTATTATATATAGTAGTGATAATATTACATATAATAGTATATATGCTGGTGTCGAGCCCAAGTGACGGAGGGCAGATGGAAGAATTTGATGGTCAATTGACCTCAGGAAAGAAAAAGTAATCTTAGGTATATTAGCATAAATACTATAATCGAAAACATCTGAAGGAAAAGGTAAGAAAGCAAATTATGTAAACTGTCTACCTGAGGATATCGGTAGAAGAGCTAATCAAGCGTAGTTTATTCTAAGCTGCAGGAGTGCAAGGATAGAGCCAGCCGGACATCGCTTGCTCCCAAGCCTGTTTCGTGGCTAGAAGGTAGACCTTCAACCTTATAAACAGAGAAGGCTATCGAAGGGGAAATGACAAAAGATAAAAGAGAAGATTATTGTTTCCAACATATATAGCACAGGTGACAACAAAAGTAGGAGAGTTTTGGTTAAGTTCCATTCATCAGTTATCCGGGATGGTAAGAGCGGAGTAGCTAGTATAATGCAGCGTAGTAATATCGGACGTCATCAGTAGTTTGGAGCTATGAGTTTGACTTAGGGCTAGATTTTATAATATTCCGCTTTAAACTTAAAAACTTAAAATTATAATCATTAGACAGTGACTGGGTGTGTTTGAGAAGGTTCAGCAGGTACAAAGAAATGTATTTGAATTGGTGGAAGGCAATCCTCACGACGGAAACAAGTAAGTCAACTAGGTTGACTATTAATTAGTTAGAGTTATGGACTAAATGTTATAAGGTATAGGGTGTAAATGGACTAGATTCTTAATATATGCGAATGCCTCTGTTATGTTCGCAGAGTTTAGATACCGAAATTCAAGGATGCTCCTTGCTAATGTCCTGGAAATAGGACGGGCAATAAAATGAGATGACAGAATCAAAATAAAGAATCAAACATAAAGACCCTGTAAAATATAGTCTTAGGATTTAGAGTTTATTAATTTTATTTAAGGCTTTGAACATATTAACAATTTAAAAATACAGAAATATAAGATGTATAAAATGAGAGAGAGATCTGTGACCGCACTACTTGATAGACGTTGTCCAATGAGCAGGGTCTTGTGGAGCTTGATTCACCCAGATATTCAGTTTGGTAAGAAGCTGCAACTTATAGAGGGAATTAGCCGAACCACGAAGAAACAAAGGGATAGATGAAAAGTTCGGTCGTGTTACAGACGATCTTCTAATAATAACTTTGATCATCTCGGTTAACGATTACATAACATAGATGCGTAGTGACTAAACATACTACCAGTGACGCTGTCGTAATGAAGGTATTCCTGATGATATATCAGGTATACTAAACAAATAGCGTATGCAGGAACTCTCAATTGATGGTTCTTTAACATGCGTACAGAAATTCAAGATGTCTCTTTTTAATGCATCAGTTTTAATGAACCAAGACATCTACAGCAGAATCTTATCAGATTCATATCATATAAGACTCTACTGAAAAGGACAATAGTGGCTTTTGAAGTCACACAGTGTTATAATAAGGCGTAAAGTATGACATCGGAAAAACAATGAATTCTAGTAATAATGGACTAGTAACGCTTAACGAACGAATGGCTGCTTATTCTGGGTGAAGAGATACATTGTTCTCATTATGGTATTTTCTTACCCCGATTGTCTAACCAGCACTACAGTCCTAATAGTATATTGACTTACTATCTAAAGGTGAATGTTTTTTTACCGCGTGACCTCGCAATCTATCCTTGACACGAACACATCCTTAGCCCAGAGCACAGTGCAGGCCAGAAGCCCCAGCGCCGAATGTTCAGCTGGTTCGAAGAGGTAAATAATAAATAACGGAAGCCTAGAACTTAAGTTTTTCGAGGACAAGAGTCAGAGAACGAAATATCATGGGGAAATTTGTTCCGTATTGCAGTATGATTTGGGCCAGGTGGTAAACTTCTGATTAAATAATACAACAGACTTTATATTTCTTGTGTTTATGGTAGCAATGTTTAGCCTGGTCAAGACTTCGAAAGTAAATTTTCGGCGGATTTGGTAAAGGTGACCAATTATATGCCACAATCTCCTCTTTGACGTCATACGTTTTCATTGTAGGTCGGAACATATTCGTCTGTGTGTACACCCGAGGCATTCGCCCACTGTGAATTATTTGAAAGCTCCCAAGTCATGCTTGACCTTCAAAGTTGTCTTATTCGTTTATAGGGTGCAAAAGTCACGAATCGCATACCGCGTTATGTACAGAGGAAGGAGGATAAGAGAAGGAGGAATATGGAAGTCTAGAGGGGTTTTTTGTGAGGTAATCCAGGGATTCGGTATAGAGGTCGGACATAGTAGGATGTTGTTGTGTAGCGATTAGTGACGACTAAGTATTGGGAACACAGAGTATGGCAAAGTCTGGTTTTTACAAGAAAATATGTGTTGTAGGAGGACTGATGTCAGTGATGCCAGGTGAGGATTAGAGAGGCAACTGCGGAGCATAAGGTTATCAGAAGCAGTTTGTGCCAGTTGGTGTTCTCTGAAGTGATTATATTTTGACTTAGCTCGCATAGGCTAGCCTGTCGCTGATGCGTCATCGATAGCACGTACTGAGTCTCAGAGTAATAAAGGTAGTTGCGATGACTCAGTTAGTCTGTACATAGAAATTCGGAAGTTGAGAATAAGAAGTAATAGAAGGTTGAGAATAGGAAGTGGACAGGTTGAAGAATCAGGAAGTGGAAGGTTGCAGAATGAGGAAGTCAGAGTTGAAGATATACTCATATATGGTCTCCTCAATGCGTAGTTAATTGTCGAGGTGATGGCTAGCACAAAAGGCGAGGCTTCTGGTGGTGTTGTACCATCGAGAGGGTGGCTACATCGAGTACCTGAGTAGGGAGTATCATTTAAACTGTGTTGTGTTGTTAAGGCGGCGCAATAGGTATGCAGATAAGTATTTGGTCCATAAAGGAGTTAAAAGTCGACTGGACGAGTACGAGTAGCCGTCATACACACAAAGGACGAAACGTCCATGCGCAAGGTCGTTTTATTATAGTCATCGTGAAATGTGGCTTGGTTTGTTCTCGCATCTGGCAACTGTATACGACGCCCATGATACTGGGCCGAAAAATCGAATATATGGACATTGCGCATCAAGTAAGCTTTTTTATTGGCAGCTGCTACCACGGGACTATTAATGATTTAATTTATCGAACATGTATTCTGCGAGTCGTTTCCCATCATGCTTTTCTGGTGAATATGTTTGATCATTATCACAATGATTTTCATACTTGTCACGCCCAGTCCACGTGGTGATTTTTATCGCTGTGTCGTTTGTTGACAGTGTGTTAGTCTTCGCATGGATGGTAATCCATAAGGATGAAATATCTGCACTTTGCTTGTCGTTACGGCGCTTTCAGGTAATGGTTTTGTCATCCGGTATCACGTCATACTGGTCAAGGTCAATCACCGTTGCTAGTGGCGACTTTCTAACGAGCTGGTTCGCGCTAGTACTTGGAGTAAGTATGTGGATAGGAGCTGGCCGTCTCTTGTGTTCTAGTCATGGTGAATCTAGATAGTAATGGTTGTCTTTCCCAACGCAGCTGTCGGGGGAGAGACTGCATGACAGAGAACTGAGGTCAAGTTGTCTTTCGACTATCATAACGAGCTTCTAATGCGCTTCGGCTGGCACAGGGAGAAAGCTGGACGCGACGTGCAGCAAGGGCGAGAGATGGTCAATTTACGTTAGTTACGCTCAGATTTATATATGAAGCATACTCCTGCTTCGATCGTGTATAGGGTAGTGAGTTCTCGTTGTGTGAGTGCAGGGTAAAGGCAGTATCGAAAATAAAGCCCTTGGCGCACCATCGGAAGAAACCATGCATATCCATGACAGGTGATTAGTAGAGGTGGTTAGACATGATAGGACGTAAATATAGGTCAAGAGAACAAGAAATAGGGACAAAGAGAATCTTTCTGTTCCGTCTCCGTATCAAAGACAATTAACATGTATGTAGCTTCTTTTAAATAAGTAAACTGAACTGTAACGATAAGACATGATTAGAAACAATATAAATGAAATGATAAGATATGTAAATGCGATCGGACGTATTACCATTACGAGATATACAAGTTTTATAACTAACCTACTCCATGTGCTTAACGGGCTCACGTTCTACTAAATCACTAGGCTTTATTAGGCCATTCGATTCAATAACTTGAGATTAGAGATCAACTGCTTAAGCACTGTTATTGACGCGCGATCGACCCCGACGAAAGTAAATTGTGACCTGTGGGTAGTATCTATTGTAGTTGTAGCTAGAGAGCAGACCCAGATATCGTATCAAATCACTTTACGTATATTGGAGCGAACCCTTATAATGTACCTGGTGATGGTGGAATAGCATCAATACGACCATATGGCATCTAAGGACAGGTAAGTTAGAGAAGGTATAGACAAAAAACATGGAAATGTAGCCTTTATTACTCCTAGGTATTACTTAGGATAATTACCACCTCCGGGGATCATCAGTTGCGTGATGCTTCGGATCTTCAGATGACTGTACAGTTGCCTTGGTAATAGGAGACATCATCTCAAATGAGATGATCTGCAACAGCCGCTCGGCACTGCACTTGCAACAATCGTCTACAAACACACATGAGTGAGTCAACGGTTTTGAGGGACGAAAAGTTATATGTATAGGCTATTGACAATTTCTCTTCATAGAGGGGAAGACATTAACTGATATAGGTTTGAGTTCTTTCCTCTTTATATATACCCGCGTGTGAAATATATATAATCATCAACGTCTAGATAGTATATAGTAGTAATCTATATAGATCAGCTAATACGGGTTATAATATAAATACTATACTATAATATATACGTATAGTACTAGTATATCAGGATGGGCTCAGTGAGCCTAGGGCTACTAGGTAATTACAGAAGTGGGTTAGGTGAAGCCTAAGTATAGGAAGACTAGAATATGTACTCCATTATAAGAGTATGTCTGCGATTTTAACTTATTAGTTGGGGTTCCCCTTAACGGGTAAGTCAAGAAAGTAGTTTAGTTAAGTATGATGAAAAATAAAATCAAAAACAGCCTCACGTTCAGATTGGTCTGTGTGAGTTGACATAACGTTGTAGCTAATAATTTTATAAAATTATTCTTATCAGAGCTATTAGTTGAACAAGATGGACTTTATGTTTTAGGAAAAATTTAAGTTAAATGGTAGAACTATTCTATCATGGAGTTGTCATATGCAACATTAGGCCGTAACTTGCAACTTCTCCTTACGATGTGTGTTAGCGAAAGGTCGGATGTGAACGAACTTCTTGCGCATTTGTTCAGGGTAACTCTCTTCCGTACGTGTGAGTGTGAGCTTAGGAATGTTGAGCCTATCGGTTGAACCTCTACATTGAGGAGTATCAGGCTTAGGGGGAATCACATAAAGATTTGGAGTAGACGAGAAAGGGGTGTAGAAGACCTTGTTGTAATTCTGTGGGGAGACGGATCCTAACGCAGTGTGTTGCAGAACTGAAGAACTATTGCAATGTACCAAGAGATAGAGTCCATGCTGAATTTGTTTAGAGCCAAATATTGTCAGAATACGTTGTACCAGGCGTGAAAATAGTTAGTTCGTCTTCGATAGTGGACGGAAAGTAATCAAATAGACGGGGTGGTCATTATCTTTAAGATAAGCACGGGATCCCAATCCGATGGTTTATCTCTATATTAATAAAAGTATAGTAAGGTTAGGTGACACGACTATCTAAAGTCAAATCGAGAATATTCTCCAAGAGAAAGGATCGAGGTGGACTCCGAGTTAGGAAGATAGCTTTCGAAGGATAAGGAAAATGAGTGAGCAGGTTAACTCCTGGCCATGAGTGAAATCATAAATATTATCCTAACCTTCATCTTTGGGAAGTAAAATTACAGTTGGATATATCGTGGGTGAGTCCCAGAGAAGAACTCGTTAACTGGGGAAAATCGGAATTTCTAATTGGGAAAGTATATGAATTTTAACCTTGGTCTGTTTTTCGAATTACCAGCACGACAGCAGCCTGGACAGGAGTGCACTATTAAGCAGCGTGACTCTTATTGATACTCGTATCATTTGTTTCATAAGTCTCGCTGGCTTTCTAGTGTTAGCTCTCACTCGATTGCAACGGGGAAAACTTAGTCCGTAAGGTCTACACTTTAGTTTCATCCTATGGCGATACGATTGAATTTAGAAAACCGTCAAAATCAGCATAATCCTTCCTGAGAAGAGTGCGGTTCCAGCTCAGAAATCTCAATAAACGGCGATCTCTCCGAAGAAAGATTTAATGGTTCCTCCTCAGCTATATCATGTACTTTCAACTGTCATCAGGACATCAGCGCATTATCAATGATGTCTTCATCCTCACTTCACCTGAAAAGAAATCTCAACTGTTTCTTTATGTAGGGGAAAGATACCTTCGGACAGATGATCGCTGGGGAACTTCAATTACGGAGTCCGCTCAGTGAGAGATAGAGTGTGTTTCGAGTCTAGCTAGCCGATTGTTCAGTTGCCTGATGCACATAAGTTCACCGGATCGGCGATTAACTCCACAACACAGAAATGTCCCTCCCCATCTACTTTGTTCAGGTATTTCATAGAAGCCTAGTTCCGTAACGGAAGATTTTTTCTAGCACTCTTTGCTCCCTTCTTGTTAACAGGGTTAAAAAGTTCAAGAACTACCCTTTCCAAATTGAGGGAAAGTGTGATAAAAGGGGTTGACCTACTTGTGTAACGAGAAATTGAGGCAACATCGTCTAGTGGACCATCTGAATTGTGTTCTTCGAATATTACGATGGTGGATGATGAGAGCGTGACTTCATCGCAGCTAGCTGGTTGTGTCGGCAAACCAAGCATTTCAATATTTGGATGAGACTAGGCCAATTAAATTCGTCGACAGTCCCATTACTCAGCGGGATATCAACGGAGGAAATTACGGAATCGTTTTTAATATTAGGTTTATGTTGAAGACTTCTTGAAAAATATGGGAAGTAAATTCTGGTTCCATTGGTTGTAAGGATACGATTAGAGGACTTTCGGGAAGAAAATGGACAGAACTTCATGTTCTCAAATTGTTCGCAAACTGTCAGCACTGGATTTATCCGCTTGATAGCGGCAGCACAATGTCAACTCCTGCATTTAGAAGGTAGTGGATCGCTAAGACAACCAATGCACAATATTTATTCCATTAAAGGTAACCAGGGAGGGAACTGGATGTAAATCCATGGCCGACAACGAAGAGGAAGGGAAGTTCGCCAGATTTTTAGCGATATAGGGGTTGTAAGTGTGTGAATGAAAATGTTTCTGGTGTTTGTGGATCATAATAAGGCTTATCTGCTATATTCGTGTTTTGCGTTTGAAAATAACTTTGGGTTCGTCTTTTAGAATGAAGCAGTTCTATTTCTTCCAATTGAGCATATTATGAGCAGTAAAGTGCAATATGCATTAATAAATCTAGTGAGATCAAATATAACTGTTTACCAGTTTTGGTGTGGTAATATAACACATCTTTCTCACAGACAATTTGAGACCGATGTACTTTGTATGTTTTAGGAATACCATTCCAGTCAAAGGTTTTATTCCTTAGATAACTTTAGTAAAGTTTAAGTGCGATCATGTGAGTCTTGATCATTAAAATTGTCAATATCATCAATGTTAGTGTGCTCAGCATAACGCTATACTTCGTGAAATATTAACAGTAGTGTGTTTGAGTGAACGGATCCATGCGGATGAAGTGTGAATGCCCTCTGTCTGGTCTAAGGTGAATTAACATCTTCATCTGTATAGTAGCGGCGTCGACTCGTAGCCCGCGGGAGCATGCGAGGAAGTGCGCCTGTTGGGGCGTGTTTGTCCGTGGGGTGTGCGGGTATCGGGTGTTGTGGGGGGGCTCGTTTCGTCGGGGTGGTGCCGGGGGGGGGGGGGTGCGGGTGGTAGGGGACCGTGGTGCTCGTGGGGGTCGGTTGGGGGATGGGTTGGTGCGCGGGGGGTAATGTGTGTCGTGCGGACCACTGGAGCTTCGGCGTGCGTGTCGCGCGTGCTTGGCTGGGTTATTGTGGGACGGTGTTTGTCTCCGACGGCGTCGATTCAAGGTGTTTTCGTATATCATATCTGCAAAAATCTATTGTTCACTCAATTCACAGTTTGTCCCTATTATTAATTGGTGATCAAACATATATCTCTATTTGGACACATAACGAAGGCTGAGGTGGAATAGATCAAATCGGCAATGAGAACACCGATGAGAGTGATTTTATTGTTGAGCTGGAAGTGATTGGTATATAGCTGCACGCTGCCAAAACCTGATGCCCTATCTTGGCCTAATTTTAGCGGTCTGAGAGGAAGAGTATTATGGACATTTCAACTGTGGGAAACTACCACATGCACTAGATCATAATTATGAACTCCGCTCACCAACTATCAAAGACCAAGGCCATGCTCGAACCCACTTGCGGAGCATTTAACTATATCTAGGAGCTTAATACATCATAGGTGAGATTCACAGATCTTCTTTTGAACAAAGATTTATGGCAGATACATATCTTCCTTTGTCGGTTTAAGAGTAGTAGAATAGGAAAAGCACCACTGGGGATATATGTGAGGTGTTTACTTGATTAACATTTGCGATAGCACATTGTGTATCGAGGTCGAGATCAGTCATATCCACGAAGGGGACGTCACCTCCGTTGTGGGACCCCAAGAGTTTAGATCGGTTCTTGTTGAGTCTCATCGAGTTCTCTGGCTACTGATCTTTCAAAATCGTGTAAGACTCCACGCGGTCCAAGGGATTATAAGCGTCCGCTCTTCACGTGTCGCTAGGAGTATGGTTCTATAGGGATTCTCGTGACATGTAATAGACACGTTTTTTTCACCGACTGCGGCAGGAGTCGATGGGTATCTCGATCCGCTCGGGGATGAGTATATGTGAGGTTATGGATATATCATAAGAAATATCTTATGTGTCTTGGGAGGAGTAACGATGAGGACAATTCGCATGCCCGGGTGTGGTTCCCCAGCGAAAGGTGACAAACAGCTTTACTTAACATTGTCGTGCGGGAAGAGGAGCTTATCTGTAGATCGATGATTGTGAGGTGCCAGAGGGTGGCGATAGCGCTGGGTTGACGGGAGAGGTGTGGGAGCGCGCGGTGGCGAGGAGGGTCGATGACTCGAGAGGTGGGGAGGTAGTGGTAGGGTGTAAGAATGCGGCGAGGGTCGTGGTGAGGACGTGTGTGCGTTTATATTATATATTTTACAGCAACATTTATTTTGTTTTTATTCTGTTCATTTTCATATTTTGTTGTTATTCTATTTCACCTGTATAGCATGAAGTTGTTTCTGTTATTTTTCTATGTGTGTGTTATATATTTTGTATGTACGGTTTGTCACGGTTAGCGTCTTCAGAGACGGAATTTTTGAGAGTTGGATTATGTGTAAATGGGAATTTTTTTAAAAGAATTGAAATACTGGATTCTAGAAGCGAACGGGAACTTTTATAGAAGGGTTTGACGGTTTTGCCGTGCTGTCTAAGGTTCCCGTCCCAACTGGAAGCTAAAAGTGTGCAATATGATAGTCGAATCGCTTTGTCTCATTCAGAATCAATTTTCTGTGGGTTATCTTTTCAGTAGAGGATGAGGTGTGAGAAGGATACGTTCGGAAGTATCATGGGTCATGGTTATCGGCAGAAGAAGAAAAAGATGAGAAGGGAACTGCTTATTAATCCGATTCTAAGAGATCAGCAAAGCCGTACTATCTTCCCACATGTACCCGATTACGAGTTATTGCTCGCTTTGTAGTTTTATATTAGCTGGCGAAACATCTTTTCGTCTACGTAGCAGGAAGAGAGAACGTCATATAAAGAAGTCCTGCTATGTACGAGAGACTTCGGTGGTTGAGAGTCGCGAGTTGGCAACTATCCAGAGCTGATCGTTTGTAGCACGCTACTAGCAATGCGTTCACTTAAGATCGGGCAGAGGCGGACACGAGTGCGGAAGCTCTCATTTTCGATAGCACCTTGGGGGGGGCGGAGTGATAAGGTAGCGCCTGCAAGCTGGTCTAGGCGGAAGTACGGTTTTTCTTTGTTCTATTACTTCCAATCCGTCAGAGAGATCCAATTGTATGAGGCGCATGCCGGAGAAGAAATAGTCTCCTATACATGCCTTTGGCTGATTAAACGCAATAAGAGTGTTGACATTGTCCTTCAATGTTGTCCTGCCAAGTAAACGTAGACCACTGGTGATTACCGCTTTAGGATAGTGAAGCTTGCAGTATGCGCTCAAAATCCTCTGAGATAAATTATGATGTCTTTGACTAGTTCTACCTTGTATTTACCCGGGGTCTAGCACTTCTAAGCTTTTTGCAGTTTTTAAGCAAGCTGACTCATAATAAGCAAGATGGGCTTTCCTCCATCATGATCCATCTTTGTTCCATGACTGGACTGGGACCGGATAGCAGGTCAACATTTGGGATCTGGAGTTCTATGGAATAGGGAGAAGGTTGATAAGGGATAAAAGGAAACTGAAACGTGTTACTTGTATTGTCTTGTGGTCAGTCATGATTAAGGCCTCTGGGAGGTTGAGAATTAAAGGAAGTTTGAGGTTCAGGATAATTAACTATATATAGGGGTTCAGCAATGGGAAGAAGAGAAACCCGTCGAGTACCGTATAAGTGAATCTCATTAGTATATGTCGCTTAGGATCCTAGGCTCTTTATACTTCAGAATAAGGTAATGATACACGTGAAGACATGTTAGTACATCTACAGGTGTAGGAGCAAAGGGTTAAGAGTTGCGGATAGAAAGGACGTTTGGGAAGGCATAGGTGGTGTATACCTACCCTCCATCATATCGTGTTCAAGTGTTTGGTGTCTGCGTTGAAAAGCGATATTTCTGCAAAACGGGTACGAACAATATGTTTTATGTTCTCCACTGAGGAATTGTCTTTGTGGAGGATTTCGACGAGGAGAATCCTCAAAATTGATAAGTAACCTTTCTTGGGAATCTTGTGATGGTTGAAGACCATGTAAA
The DNA here is from genome assembly GCA_015478945.1 of Trachelipus rathkii. Classification (NCBI taxonomy): domain Eukaryota; kingdom Metazoa; phylum Arthropoda; class Malacostraca; order Isopoda; family Trachelipodidae; genus Trachelipus; species Trachelipus rathkii. Next base: position 27,054 of record JABUQX010005949.1, read on the forward strand.
TTATGAGAATGTTGTGGTGGGTGAAGACCAGGAAAATCCTTATAAGAATATAGGTTGTTAGGATCAAAGCTTTTAGTAAACCTCTTTGTATCCGGGTTGTCTTCAAAAGTCAAATTCTGTTTGATTAATTCATGAGTCAATATTTCTTTTTCCTTTGTGTATTTATTTATTAGCTCACCAAGTTCATGTATAGACGTAGTACCATCACCATCTACATGTTTAGTGTCTGTGTTATGTTTTGGGTACCTATCCAAAGCTATTGCCTGTTCATGGTCAGCAGGTCTTTGAGAGTTTAAGTCAAAATTAAGCAAATCCCTACCTGAATCTAAAGGAGTATTTTCTCCCTAAATATGGGAATCTATTAGATTATTGGTAGTGGTTTCTAGAGTCTCAGACTCAGTTGATGCGTCTAATTGACACCATTTATAGTCACTACGGGATCGCGTTTTTGGCAGTCCATTATATTATAGATTGGAGTTTAATAGTTTTAATAGCAACTAAGAGAAGCAATGAAGTATCTTCATTGCTGACCAAAGATGTATATATATTTTAATACAATTGTCAAGGAGTTCTTTAATACAATTCCTTTCAAACTCATTCACTCTTAAGAAAGATGTTTAAGTATGTTAAGTTTAAAGCGAAGGTTAAGTATATTTGTTAAGAGTATAGTATAAAGAGATTGATTGTGGGAGAATATATCTTTTGAAATTACTCGTACTTGGTGAGGCGTTGGTGACTATGTAGTGATTCTACAAATCACATCGCTGCAAGGCAAGAGCATCCGAACAAGACAGATGGTCGTTTGGTGCGCCACTTTTTTATTTTCTGAGGTATTGTATGGTGGTGAGACAAGTGACGAGGGCATGAATAATTAAGGTCACTTGACCTCCAGAAGACAATAATAATGGATATCAAACTTGACGGCCATGATAGGAAAATAAAAAGTGATATAAAAAGAAATATTGTAATGACTGATAGTAGAAGAAACAACTCAGAATCCTAAGAATATCATGAAATACTGGCAGGATGCAGGAAAGAGGGCCATCGCTTGCTCACAATGCTCCTGGGATTTGTGGCTAAAGGTAGATCACTTATTCAACAATATGAGAAGTAGAGAGGGGAGAATGAAAAAGAGTAAACAGATAGATTTATTTTTCACATATATTATGCAGACAAAAGTAAGAATGTTATTTTAGTTAATTTCATTCATCATGTTGATTCGCCGTGGATGATAAGGGGATTAGCTAGGATATATGAAGTAGTAATGGACTCCAGTAGTTTATGAATTATATTACTTAGTAGGGCGTGGTTGTGTTCTTTAAAATAAAACAATCTATAATTAATCAATATATATTATGGTGTGTTTGAGAGGGTTTCCAGTATACAAAATATTATTGATTGATGGGACACAATCTCACGAAAACAAGGTAATTGACTGTGACTATTATTATATCTAGGATATGAACTATGATTTATAGTATCCGTTCTATAAGTGACTAGGATTAAATAATAGTCCGGAATCTCTGGTTATGTTTCCATGATTTAGGATCCGACAATACAGATGTTCTTGCTATGTGCCTAGAATGAGACGCACCAAAATGAGATGGACTATGAGCAAGATAAAGAAGTTCAGAACATAAGACTCTGTAAATAATGATACGGGAAGTATCAGAGTTGTTATTTAATGTTATTTAAGGCTTTTGACTATTAACAACTTAATGTAAAAGAAAGTACTTAATATCGAAAATGAGAAGAAGGATCGTCCGGCATCCAGATAGGATCGTTGTCCATGGAGGGTCTTGGTCGAATCTATTCACTGCAGATAAGTAACTGGTATATGTGTTTGATACCATTAATAAGGGAATTAACTGTAACAAAGAAAAAGGGAAGATGACAACTAGTCGTTACCAGTGAAGAGAGCTTTAAAAAGATTTATGAGTTTAATACTCTGTAACTAGTTAAGCTGATAATGCGTGTGAAACTTAAACAATGCTCCACTGACCTGTCGTAATGAAGGGTTTCCTATATATATACAGGTGATTCTCAACAATATAGTATGAGAACTTCAATTGATAGGTTTTTAAGCGTCAAAATTCAGAATGTTCTTTACATCAACAGTTTTTTAATAACCAAGAAATATACACGTAGATTTATCAATATATATCATATAACTGAACTGAAAGGACAATACGGTTTTAGTCATACATTTAAATTAAGGGGTAAAGTAAATGAACGATGAAAAAAATAATTTTATCTCTTGCACTTATTTTAACAGCCATTGGCTGCTTAATTCTGCGTGACGGAAAATAAGTTATCTCCATATGTATTTTTTAAACTCATTGTAACTACACAGCACCTCTGACAAGCTGATAATATACACGTTAACTAATGACAGGTTTTACACTGGACTTTGCCTACAATTGATCCCTTAATATATTATACTTAGATATCTATATAGTGATTAATCAATTATTTAGGGCGGAAGATTTCTTATACTAATATATATACTAGTATATATATATAGTTATATATATATAGCTAGTAATGTGGCGAATCTGGGCTTAAGATCATATATGTATATTATATTAATTATTACGGTTGAAAAGCCCCTTGTGTTAATCAAAATATTTTTTTTCATTTAAAATATACTTATGTTTCAGTGGTTGAAATCATCGGTCTTTCTGAATAATCTAATCTATTTATGTGTGTTTTAGGCTTCTGCTGAAGCAAATTTTTTTTTTTTGAAAGAAATATTCTTGTCTCTGTTTTACTTCTACGTCTCCGTGCCTCAGAGGAGACGAGTTGCTTCTTCTTCGAAACGGGACTTTTCGAAGAAACTGCAAGATTCTTTCTCAGCAGGAGGGGTAAAATAATCAGGGTCTAGCGTAAGTACTGATTTAAAATTTTTAAATTAGTTTTCTTTAATTTATTTTCATATGAGTTTTACATTATTGTTTTATTATGCTATCTGTGATATATGAATTTATACCTTGCGAGATGCAAACGAACAGTCCAGTTTTACATCAAGATTTGTATTTTCATTGCGTCGTTCAGAGAAAACGGCTTGTCCAGAGAAGTTCATTGGTGGGAAGTAGGTTTTAAATATCTGATGCTTAACTAGCCATTGATTTTTTTATGTGACTAACTGTTGCTATAGTGTTAGCCCATAAACCTTCTCTCATTATATTAAAGTATCTAATACAATGCTCTCCGATAACAGAGGAAGATGTGGATGTAGGTCCCACTGACAATCAAGATAGATTCTCTATCTCGAGGAGAATCTTATGTTATCCGCGAAGACGTCGCTTCCTAATACTTTTTCGAAATTCCTCGGCAAGATAATATATCGCTCTGGAATTCATGCGTCTAGATTACCTTAAATATTTGATGGACTTGAGACTCATACGCTGCCCAGAATATCCCGTGATGACTTGGTGGTGCTGATCGTAGACAACTGCTGGGCGGCGGCCCTGAAGTTAGCATGTGGTTAGGCAGCTTATGAGATCTCTACTTTTGATTAGGAGGTTAGATACTTCCAGAATGTAGAGAAGCTAGAGGCCATATCAGCGATCATAATATAGTACTAAGGGAAGAAACGTTATTCCTATCTCATCCACAATCCACGCGCAGGAACTTTCATCAGCGTGAGCACTTGAATACAGTTCCAATAACTAGATACTGTTCCTTCCTGCCTCAATCCACTTAGCACAAGAAGTTGGTGTCGATGACTATTCGTAAGCAGCTGTCGTAATTAAAGTGGATGAGCAGTCTGAAGTGCATTCGCCTTCTCGATTAGTTACGATAACAGAGACGTCAGGGAGCGCTCCAACTGTGTAGACTGCCTTGACCAGTCGCTTCGTGTGTAGTACGGCGTAGTATTAGGAGCTGCCTGAGCAGCGCCAATCTCCTATTCTCATTGCCTTACATCGCCTAAACCGCCAGCGACCATTCAGAAAATAGAGTCACTGAAGAAATTCAGTATCTCTAAGTCCATCTGAACAGATCAACAAAGTCATCAAGAAAAGTCATTCCTAGAATATGCGGGAAAATTGCTTCTCCTCAAGTATAAAGAATCCATTTTACTCATTTCTATGCAGTGAGTACGTGGACGCAGTGAAAAGGAAGCAGTGTCAGCAATCTTTTCACGCAGGTCTCGAAACAGTGAAAACGTAACCAAGTCGATCGATGCGAATCATATCTCGAAGTCTCATTTCCTAGCTACGAAGAATCGATCATGATGTAGTAGAGCAGTTTGACCTGCTAGAACTGCGAACGACTAAAGACAGCGTGACGTCTTGTCTGTTCTTTCAAGACCCTAGCTGTTCATCTGTGTCATGCTTACCACGACGCGAGAGCTTCTAATAGTAAATTGAGTATGCAACACATCGTGGAACCTTTCTTCTCAACAAGGGTATGGAGCGAACTAAAGGTTCACGCAATGAACTGTTTCGATCAAGAAAAGATATTCTCCAAAGATATAAATATCAGATCCAAATTGCCTTGGTCCTAAATGATCGTTTGTCTCGTTCCAGTATAGAAGGTCCAAATCCATGGTTCCAGAGGCCAAATACAGGTCAGCGGAGAGTATTCTGAGTAAGATCAAGTCAGCGATTTATAGACAATTCAAATTCAAGGGTTCCCCAGTTCTTTAATAAAGCCGTGGGCTAAAAGTATGCCAAAATAATAAGAGTAATAGAACGCTGCAGCGCAACTTCACTGGAAAACAGTGTTAAGAGGGATTCTTC
>JABUQX010005950.1:0-15000 GCA_015478945.1 Trachelipus rathkii
CCCTTGATTCTTATTTATTTACATTAATATTGCCAAAGAACACAATTTAATAATAGATTTAAGGTATAAAAGATCGATATAAAGGTAATAAGACCTATCTAATGGGAAGAAAGAAACTTATCCTCCCCCGGCGATCGACCGATTGCTCCTGCAACCGAGAATCAAAAATTGTCCCTCCGTCCATAATGATGAGGAATCTAAATGAATAAAGTTCTTCACTTGAAGATACATTTTTGGTCACGGGATGTTATGTTAGTACCAATGACGAGAACATTCGGTCTCGGGACGTCATGAGCGTTCGCTTGAATCTGAACCCGGGTAGGCACACTTTCTCTGTCTTCCAATATATAGGTCTCTTATTTCCTTAAACTCTCACTGCTATTGTGTTTCTTTAGAAATATATATATATTATGAATATATTATATATATATTATATATTATATATATATATATATATATATATATATATAATCATATATATATATATATATATATTATATATATATATATATATATATAGATATATATATATATATATTATATTATATATATATTATATATATAATATATATATCCTGTAATATGTTATATTAATAGAAATGAGGAAAATATATTTGTGGTTCCGTGAATGTCTTCTGTTTAGTCTCTTGTGAAAGCACACAAATGGAGAACTCTGTGAGACAATACGTCCAAGATTAAATAAATAATAAACGTTTGACTTGGAACAAACGATATTGATGGAGCTGTGTGCAAATGAAAGAGAGTTTTAGATGTGTTTCAGCGTTTAAAAATATCGCTGCATTTTTTGTTTATTGATGTCCACATTCCGTGGGTACCAAAGCTTATAAACTTTCACTAGCGAGGGAAAACAATTGGCACTATTTTAGGTGACGATGGAGGACAGCTATTTTCAATAGCATTTTCAATTTGAAAAAGATTTTTCAGAGGACCAGAATGTTACAAAACCAAACACAAATGTGTCACGTAAACTAGGTGTGGTTGAAGCGTATGATGGAAAATGAACGGTCGGCAGGCGTTATGACTAGGTTTGTTAGGTTAGGTTTAAATTAGGTTAAATTAGGTTAAGCTAAGTTTTGTTGGTTTCACCAGAGGAACATAACAAACCAGATTTTTTTTTTTTTTTTTTACAAATGACAACCCTTTTGCTGTTTGACCATTTGGATTATGAAATTTTAAGAGGAGCCTTCAGAATTTTCAAGATTATTGAACCTTCATCCTCAAATCTTTTAAAATCTGTAATCACGAGCGAATTGGTTATAAGTTTAATATAACTTTCAATTAACTTTCAACTTCAATCCTTTTCATGTTTGTACTACATTGCAGTTCCATAGACGGTAAACTAAACTGTCTATATCATTTTAAAGATTATGATGCTTGCTTTGAATGGAGTGTCCACAATATGCAAGAAATATTTTCAAGCATTTTGGAAATGTTCTTCCTTTCTTCTCGCTTCCTGCTGATGAAGCAATGGAATGCTGCTTGCCAAAAATCGATGTAAAATGAGAAGACATAATCAATTGGAGTGTCCTTTTCTCATAATTTTACAAATTCAATTTGATTACAAGTTTGTCAGCAATGAAGTCTACGCTTACCAAATCTTTTAGCAAAAGTCATCGATAGTTATTAAAAGTTTACGAATTTGTAAATAAATTGATCTAACAGTCACATTATTAAATTGTGAAGGATTTCAAATCCTTTTATAGGGGTTTAAAATGCCCTTAGCAATACCATTGTGTGTTTTAGTGTCAAATTTGATTTACCAAAATTTCGTTAAAATTTTAATAGATCGATGGAAAGTGAATACGGCGTGTCAGAATCAATTTACAATAAAAAATAAATAATCAAACAGTCATTCATTTCTTGCTGATTTGTCAACAGTTAGTAGCAGATTGTGACGCAATAAATTCGCACTAACCAAGCTTAGTAAATCATTTCCATCAATAATCTATTAACTTTACGGATAATTTTAAATAACTTTGAACTGTATAGACAGTCCACATTTGAATTGTTAAAGAATTTTGGGCATTTTCTCCTTACTCACAACGTCCAACTCCAGAATCCACTTCCCCGATCCACTCTCTCTGAAAAAGCTCAAAGATGCTTCCAATTCTACAGGAGAGGAAAAATAACAGGATTGGCCTTTAGTAATTGTTCATCACACCTACCACAATATAAACAGAGGAAGTTATCAACCATTTTGCTGTTAAGAGAAGAAAAACAAATTATATATATAAAAAAACAGCTTTAGTCCCAATCTCAAAAACCTATAAAATATACACTTTTATTCAAGTAAGAATATATATATATATACTATATATATACTATATACTATATATATAAAAATATTTAAATTTTTATATATTTTTAATTTTTTTAATTATAAAAATTTTAAATAATATATATATTATATATATATATATATATTATATATATATATATATATATATATATATATTATATATAATATATAATATTTGCACCACATCGCACGCTCTGGCGCACCGCACCGGCCCGCACCGCACCGCACCGCACCGCATAGCAAAGCGAACCACGCACCGCACCGCACAAAGTCATTTTTGTCTCACCGCACCGCACCTCTATGTTTCAATGCGCACGGAGCTCCGCACCACGCACCGTACTGTACCCACCGCACCGCACCGACTACCGCCACCGCAACCGGTACACTGGATTTGTCGTGGCGCAACCGGACGCATCTGGCGCATCGGCAACCCATTTTCCTAGGACTGCATCGGTTTCTGAAACGTTGTGAAGCGTGATATCATCAAATAGGGTCCGAGGACAGAATTTTTGGCAAAATGTCGACCATTTTTCATGTGGACCATTTGGTTGTAGGTCCTGACCAGAGGTCCACGGGTTTTTCAATGAGGGTCAGCGAAGGCTTGGATGGAAATGTATGATCGTTTTGCAGTTAAATGAGAAAGAAAGAAAGATTTAATGAATTGAAAAAAAAGCTGAAGGAAAGGAACGTAGAAAAAAATTTAAATTTTATTTCCTATTTTTCTTTTCAGTTTAAAAAAGTTCTAATTTCATTTTTCGTGAAAAACAATTTTTCCCTGTGTTTTTCGGGTTTTAGGTGAAAAAAAAAAAAAAAAAAAAAAAAAAGGTTTCTACCATTTTTCTTTTTTATTATCGAAAATTTCGTGCAATTTTATCATAATGACTAAAACGATTGGCAGCGTTTAGGCGATTATTAGAAAAAGAACTTTCAATTGGAAACAACTTAAAATAAATATTTCGAAGACATGCATGACTTAGTCTTAGTATCCCGCCTGCAACAAAAGATATTTAAAGTGTTGCGTGATAGATTAAAAGGTAAAAACAAGTTATCTCTAAAATGGGTATGTGTTTTTTTTTTAAATAAAAAACTTTGAAGTTGAATAGAGAAAAGTGATGAAAAAAAAGCAAAAATGTTGTCTTTGTTAATTCAAGCAGTGAAGAAGAAAGCGTTCCTGATGAAGATTGTCTTATACCCTTCTGAGTTGTAAACTCCTATAAAGTTTGGACATACATCAAACCAGAAATAATTAAATAAATAAAAATTAAGTAATAAAAATAATAAATAAATAAATAATAAAGTTAAAATAATAAAATAAATAAATAAATAAAAAAGGAAAATTCCTGGTTTTTAACAGAATATTACAAGATTGTTTCTTTGCAAGTTTCACAAAGTAGCAACAAAACTTTTAAATAAAATGGCCTAAATTATGGGCGAAAAAAACTCCCACTTCACCAACCGTCACGGTTCATCAACTCGATCTTTTCGATACCATTGGAGGTGGAAATTACGAGAGCATTTTTATCCACTTAAAAAATGGATAGTGCATAAATTGTATGTGATTAATAATGGCACGGTGTGGATTATCGACAAAATACACACTTTACTTAAGTGCTTGGCCTCTTTTCACTTCAACATTTTATTAACTTTGTGTAAATAAGAATGCCGTATTATAAAACTATCGCTATATTATTTCAATCAAAACACCACACACACACACACACCACACACACACCACACACAGCACACACACACACACACACACCACACACACACACCACACACACACATAACATATAATTATTATATATATTATATATATATAATATATATATAATATATATATATATATATATATATATATATATATATATATATATATATATATATATATATATGTATTATATTATATATATATATATATATATATATATATATATATATATATATATAATATATATATATATATATATATATATATATATTATATATATATTAATATTATATATTATATATATATATTATATATATAATATATATATATTAGTAAGATGCAACAAACGGACGATCCCCACCCTTTCTATAATAAAAGAATAGAGATATTTGCTTAAATTGAATATAATGTATGTATAGGGGATAAGCATGAAACCGTGTAAATTTCATGTCTGTAGGATGTATATAGAGGGTGGTCGCCCCCGAGGGTGGACGCCGATATAGCGCTTACGCCTTTGTGGCGTGATCTGAGAGCTCAAGATTAGGCCTAACAAGCGTTCGGTCGACGAGCACCTGGGAGGTTCAAACAGACCGAAGGTCTTGTTTGACCGACCAGACACAGACGAGCGCGCTGGCGCATACCTACACTTATTTTTTTATATTAGTCGAAGATTCGGATTTCCGAAGAAATCGATCTGAGTCGAAAAAACGTCCCTGTAAGGGGTCGTTTTTTTACGCACTCCGACTTCGGATTCCGCCGCGGTTGCTTCTACGCATCCGGTTTTGACTCCAACTCCGATTGCCAGCCTGCCTCCGACTCCGAACTTTCGTGTTATCGTGCTTAAAATTTGCGAGGGTGGTTAGATGATGATGTAACCTCTCAGTGTATACGAAGTTACGCCTGCGTGGGGTCCCCCGAGGGGGACCCTCCCCATTAAAAAAAAAATTAATTTGATCGTTTTAAAGCTGAAATTTGGTGAGCATATAGAAGAGATGGGTTTCTAGAAAGAGTTAGTATTGGAATTCAAGGAGTTGGCTCCGGCACCGCGTGCTGGAGCCGCTGGCGGTGGCTTAGTTTAATAACATTTCGTTATAACAACATGTTGGTGTCTTTATATATGTTATTGAATCTGTAGATTTCGAAAATAATGGTTTCAGAACCATTAAGAAAAAAATAAATCAATAAATTAAATAAATAAAATTTCTTATTCTTTTTGTTTATAACTTACAAATTTACGTTTTACATACCCTAAAGCAGCAAATCACTAAATCAACCACTATCCAACTCCTCCGGACCATCTGTATCTATGATCTATTGATTTAAGGTCAAAAAAATTTTTACTAAAATTGTATAACGTTTTACATACCCTAACGCAGTAAATCAGTAAAATAAACCACCATCCAACTACCATCCAGCCCCCCTCCTGCCATGTCCATTCTTTGATCTATTGATCTTATTGATCTATTGATTCACAATTCGAGTATCATTTTGGATAAACATAACATTTTAAAATCAAGTTCTTTATACAAAGATCAATCAATATATGTTGACGTACCAAAGTTTTCACTTTAATAAAGCTTACTTAGCATCATCTGAAACTCAATGAATATAACCCACAACGACAACCTAACAATCTTAAACATGAATAAACTGTAAACGTTAACAAAGTTCCCCCTAACAAGCGGTGAAGTAAACTAACATTAGCATACATTACGCATACCTATTCACACTTTCTACATATCACTGATATTTGCCACATTAACATAGTAACATTTAACAAAAATTACCACACCATGCGTAATTATCATACAGATCAAGGAGTATACTCTAACGTTACAAAGTTTTCACATTAATAAAGATTTACTTCAACATATCTGAACTATGAATATGAACCCACAACGACAACTTAACAACATCTTTAAACATTGAATAAGCAGTCAACATTAACAAAGTTTCCACACTTAGCAGCAGTGAAGTAAACTAACAAAGCATACAAATACGCAACCTATTCACACTTTTTAACATATCACTGTATATTTTACATAACATAGTAACATTTTTTTTCAACAAAAATTACCAACCGGGTGTAATTTCATACAGGACCAATGAGTATACCTAACAGTAACAAAGTTTTCACATTAATAAAGCTAAACATAGCATCAACTGAACTTAAGAAAATAATGTACAAAAACAAACAAACCTAACACATCTTTAACAGGAATAAGCAATCAACATTAACAAAGTTCCACACTTAACACCAGTATAACTAACATAGCATGCAAAATACGTAACCTATTCTTAACTGTCAAGCATATCTATACATAAACGATGTTTAATTTACACTAACAAGGTAATATTTAACTAAAATTTATCACAACATTGTTAATTATCATACAGCAGCGAAGTATGCTAAGTAACAAGTTTCCCCATCAACTAAAGCTAACATATCGTTACATTAACAAGAAAATAATGTACAAGACAAACCTATCACACCTAAAACACGAATAAACTGTTAACATAACAAAGTTCCACACTTTAACACCAGTAAGCAAGTAACATGGTATGCAAAACGTACCCTAAATTCTAACTTTTTCAAGCATAACTCTAACATATTAACGTTAAATTTACAACTAACACAGTAACATTTAACTGAAATTTCTCAACATTGGTTAATTATACTGATAAACGAATATATGACGTAATAAAGTTTCACATCAATAAAACTAACAAGCGTAACATGAACTAAGAAATAAATGTACAACAACAAACCTAACACATCTTCGCCCTAATAAACTGTTAACATACAAGTTCCCACTTAACACCGTAAAGTAACTACATGGTATGCAAACGTAACCTGTTCATATTTTTTCCAAGCAAATCTCTAACATATTAACGTTATCTTTACATTTGACACATTAACATTTATCAAAAAATGTATCATAACCTTGACCGATTATCAAACAGACCAACGAATATATGCAAACGTAACAAAGTTTTTTACATTATCATAGTAATTATTTAACAAAAATTTATCATAACCTTATCCCAAATAACATTATCTCTTTTAGACTCCTTCCCCCTTTCAGAAAATAACAACTCTAAACATGAAAAATGATTTTATGCTATAACCATTTGCATAAGTGATGCAATACTTATTATATTTGACCTCTGACAGGAATATGAGCATTGTAGCAGTCGCCATTCGGTTTACGATAAAATATAAATGACACATCGTAGGAATAACGAAACTCCTCGTGAAGATATCACCAACAAGCGTAGAGATGGAGGGAGATGTCAACGTATCAACACTGCGCAAACCTATCCTTACTGAAGAAAATAGTGTTTAAACAACCCTTAAATGTAATGGGATTCTTTCTTTCAACCAATCAAGAGAAAGTAAACAAGAATACGACGTACGAACGAGCCATATCAGTTCAATAGGGTATATATTCTGTTAGACAACAAACAACAGCAACAACAAAACAAATAAACATAGCACAAATTGAGTTCTTATTATACTAACCAACGAATATATGCTAACATTTAACAAGGTTTTCACATTAATAGCTAACATAGCATTTCATATGGATAGAATAATGTACAACGACGAATCTATCCCAACTTAAGCATGATAAAACTGTTAGCATTAACAAGGTTCCCTCACTTCACCCTGTAACAGTAACGACCACTGCATACAAACGTACCTATCATAACTTTTTCCAAACATATCTCTATGCATATTAACGTTAATTTTACATGACACAGTTAATATTTAACAAGAATTTATCACTTAACTTGTTTAATTTATTCATACAGACCAACGATAACTGTAAACATAGCAAGTTTTATTTCAACATAACACAAAAAAATAAGTTCTTTATATTACTAACCATCGAATAAGCTAACGTAACAACGTTTTTACATAAATAAAGGCCAACATAAACATACGAACTAAGAATATAAGTTACAACGACAAACCCAAACACACCATACGTACGAATAAACCACTAACATTAACAAACTTCCGCCCTTAAACAAGAGTAAAGTACATAACACTTCGTCCAAAACGTAACCTATTCACACTTTTTCATGCATATTTCTAACATATCAATGTTAATTTACATTAAACATCGTAATATTTACAAAAGTTTGCATAACCTATCTAATCATCATTACTGACAAAGAATATAATTGCTGACGTAAAAACGTTTCTACATCAACTTGTAACATGAACAAAAAAATTCATCATAAACCTCGTCTAAATAATCATTAATCCCCAGCGAATAATCGCAACATAACAAAGTTTTAACCAAAACATAACAAAAAAATAACAAAAATATTTATCCTAACATAACATAAAAATAGTTCTTTGAATAAAATATCACAGTAAAGCGTAATAATTTACTGATTTAAAGCAGTAAATTCAGTAAATCAGTAAATCAAACCACCCATCCCTTGCAGTCCCCTACCGTCCCATCCGCCAGTGATCTATTTGAACTATTGATTCAAGTCATATTTCAAGTATTATTTTGGACAAACATAACAAAAAATAATGTTCATTATATACTAACCTATGAATATATGCTTAACCATCAAAGTTTTAGCATCAATAAGCAACAAATCATACCGCGACTAGGCATATAATGTACAAATGCCAACTAACATACCTCGCGTATGAATTAATCAGCTAACAGCCTGAAAAATTCCCTACTGATCAAGGTAAAGTAGCTAACAGATAATACAATACTCGATATGTTCCACTTTTCGAGCATATTAGTGCAAAACAGTAAAGCCGTATTACCTACAAAATCCTTAACAAATGACCAATCATCAAAGTCCACCATCTTGAACTTGAATAGACACTATCTTCATCAGTGTCACTCGTTTCGACATTATCATTTGGACCTATGAATAAACGTAGACATTAACAAAAGTCTAAGTGCCTAACATTATTCAAACAAAAACTTAACCTAGGCTTACGTTTTCTAACACATTTCATCGTCAGTTAACACAGTAAATATCTTACAAAAACTCATCATTTCTCTAACAAATCAGTTAATTTCCACATTGTCATAGTAATATTAACATAAACGCTTACTTAACTTACGAATATAACAGTTTTCATTAACCAGAGTATCTAAACAACACCATTACCTTCCGAGAAAAACCCAGGGATGCGCCTTGGAAAGGGTGTGGATCTTGCGGGGGGATCACCCGAAGGGGGATGTAAGCGGTTAACCGAAGAGAGGGGTAAGGCCTCAGCCCTTCGGGCTGAGGCTAAAGCCCGCTTACACCCCTTGGTGAGCCCCTCGCAGGATTCACACCCTTTCAAGGGGCGCACACCACCTGGGTTTTCTCTCGAGGTTATGTGTTGTTTTAGGATACTTCTTGGTTAAGTTGAAAACTGATTATATTCGTAAAGGTCAATAATAAGTCCATTAAATATTACTTGATCAATGTGGAATAACCACTGTTGATTTGGTTGCAAAAATGATGAGTTTTTGTAAGAGATATTACTGTGTTACTGACGATGATGTGTTAGAAACGTGAACCTTATTAAGTTTTTGTTGAAATAATTCCCGTACTACTTTGGTTAATGTCTACGTTTATTCATGGGTCAAATGATGTTATACTCTAAACGAGTGACACTTTGATGAAGATCGTGTCAATCATAGTTCAAGATGGTGGCATCTTTTGATAGATTGGTCACTTTGTTAAGGATTTTGTTAGGTAATACGGCTTTACCTGGTTGCTTAATATGCTCGAAAGTGGGAAACATTCGAGTATTGTATTGATCTGTTAGCTTAACTTTTACCTTGATCAGTAGAATTTTTTCAGGGCTTAGACTGATTATTCATACGCGAGGTAGTGTTTTAGGTTGCATTGCTGTACTTATATCTAGTCGCGAGTTTATGATTTGTTTAGCTTTATTTGTGCTAAAACTTTGTGCGTTAAGATATATTCGTCAGGTTAGTATATAAGAACTTATTTTTATGTTATGTTTGTGCCAATGATACTTGAAATATGACTTGAATCAATAGTTCAATAGATCACTGGCGGATGGACGGGTAGGGGACTGCAGGGGATGGGTGGTTTTGATTTACTGATTACTGCTTTAAATTCGGTCTAAATTATTACGCTTTACTGGGATATTTTACTCAAAGGAACTTATTGTTTATGTTATGTTGGATAAAATTTTGTTATTTTTTGATTATGTTTGGGTAAAACTTTGTTATGTTTGCGATTATTTCGCTGGGGATTATGATATTTTAGACGAGGTTATGATGATTTTTTGTTAAGGTTACGAAGTGATGTTAAAACGTTGTTAGTCAGATGTATATTCTTGTCAGATTGATTGATTAGATAGGTTTATGCTAAACTTTTGTTAAATATTACGATGTTATGTAAAATTAACATATTATGTTAGAAATATGCATGAAAAAGTGTGAAATAGGTTACGGTTTTTGGACGAAGTGTTATTACTTTACCGTTGTTAATGTGGACGGAGTTTGTATTGCTTAGTGTTTATTCGTACCGTATGGTGTGTTGGGTTTGTCGTTGTACCAATTTTCTTAGTTCAGGTTATATGTTTATGTGGGGTTTATTAATGTAAAAACGTTGTTACGTTAGCTTATACTAGATGGTTAGTATATAAAGAACTTATTTTTGTGTATGTTTGAATAAAACTTTGCTATGTTTACAGTTATTTGTTGTCTATATGATAATTAAACAAGGTTATGATAAATTCTGTAAAATATTACTGTGTCAATGTTAAAATTAACGTTAATATGCTAGGATATGTTTGAAAAAAGTATGAATAGTAGGTTACGTTTTTGTATGCAGTGTTAGTTACTTTACAGTTGTTAGTGTGGACCTTTGTTAAAGCTAACAGTTAATATGCATACAA
This sequence comes from Trachelipus rathkii, assembly GCA_015478945.1. NCBI lineage: Eukaryota > Metazoa > Arthropoda > Malacostraca > Isopoda > Trachelipodidae > Trachelipus > Trachelipus rathkii. The sequence continues at coordinate 10,939 of JABUQX010005950.1, forward strand.
AAGACGTGATAGAACCGTCGTTGTACATTATTTTCTTAGTCCATATGATGCTATGTTAGCTTTATTAATGTGAAAACTTTGTAGAGTATATTCCTTGGTTAGTATATAAAGAACTCATTTGTTATTTTTGTGTTATGTTATTGTTGTTGTTGTTGTCTAATGAGAATATATACCTTTTTGAACTGATATGGCTCGTTCGTACGTCGTATTCTTGTTTACTTTCTTCTGATGGGTTTAAAGAAAGAATCTCATTACATTTAAGGGTTGTTTATACATTATTTTCTTCAGTAGGATAGTTTTCGCAATGGTGATGGTACGATGACATCTCCTCCCATCTCTACGCTTGTTGTTGATATCTTCACGAGGAGTTTCGTTATTCCCAACGATGTGTCATTTATATTTAATCGTAAACCGAATGGCGACTGCTACATTGCTCATATTCCTACCAGCGGGTCAAATATAATAAGTATTGCATCACTTTATGCAAATGGTTATAGCATAAAATCATTTTCATGTTTAGAGTTGTTATTTTCTGAAAGGGGGAAGGAGTCTAAAAGAGATAATGTTATTTGGGATAAGGTTATGATAAATTTGTTAAATATTTACTATTGATTAATGTAAAAAACTTAGCTTACGTTTGCATTATATTTCGTTGGTTTCTGTGTGATAATCGGTCAAGGTTATGATACATTTTTTATAAATGTTACTGTGTCATGTAACATTAACGTTAATATGTTAGAGATATGCTTGGGAAAAAGTTATGAACAGGTTACGTTTTGCAATACCATTGTTGTTAACTTTACTGTGGTGTTAAGTTGGACTGGGTGTGTGAATGTTAACAGTTTATTCAGGGCGTAAGATGTGTTAGGTTTGTTGTCGTACATTATATTCTTAGTTCATGTTACGCTATGTTAGTTTTATTGATGTGAAACTTTATTATGTTAGAGTATATTCGTTGATCCAGCCTATAATCTAACAAATGTTGTTGAGAAATTTCTAGTTAAATGTTTACTGATTGTTAGTGTAGATTAAACGTTAATCATGTTCGAGTTATGCTTTGAAAAAGTAGATTAGGGGTACGTTTTTGCATACCATGTTAGTTGCTTTACTAGTGTTAAGTGTTGGAACTTTGTTAATGTTTAACAGTTTATCGTGTTTTAAGGTGTGATAGTTTGTCTTTGTAACATTATTTTCTTGGTTCATGTAACGATATGTTAGCTTTATTGATGGGGAAACTTTGTTACCATTAGCATTTACTTTCGCTGCTTTGTATATGAAATTAACAATTGTGTGATAAAATTTTCGGTTAAAATTACCCTGTTAGTGTAAATTAACATCGTTATGTTAGAGATATGCTTGACAAGTAAGAATAGGTTACGTATTTGCATGCTATGTTTAGTTACTTTCTGGTGTTAAAGTGTTGGACTTTGTTAATTTTAACGTATATCCCTGCTTAAGGATGGTTAGGTTTGTTGTTGTACATTTATTTTCTTAGTTCATATGATGCTATTTTTGGTTTTTTAGGGCTTTATTAATGTGAACTTTGTTACGTTAGAGTATCTCATTGGTCTGTATGATAATTACACCCGGTGTGATAAATTTTTGTTAATTGTTACTATGTTATGTAAAAATACGTTGATATGGGTAGAAAAGTGTGATAGGTGCGTATTTGTATGGCTTTGTTAGTTACTTCACTGCTGCTAGTGATGGAACTTTGTTAATGTTGACTGCTTATTCATGTTTAAGATGGTTAAGTTTGTCGTTGTGGGTTATATGCATAGTTCAGATGATGCTAAGTAATCTTTAATTATTGTGAAAACTTTTGTTACGTTAGGAGTATACTCCATTGATCTGATGATATTACGCCATGGTTAGTGGTAATTTTTGTGTAAATGTTACTTAATGTTAATGTGGCAAATTATCAGTGATGTTAGGAAAAAGTTGAAATAGGTTGCGTCTTGTATGCTATGTTAAGTTTTACTTCACCGCTGTAGTGTGGGACTTTGTTAACGTTTACAGTTTATTCATGTTTAAGATGTGTTGGTTGTCGTTGTGGTTAATATTCATAGTTCAGATTGATGCTTAAGTAAGCTTTTATTAATGTGGAAACTATTTAACGTCAACATATATTGATTGATCTTTGTTTAAAGAACTTGATTTTTATGTTATGTTTATCCCAAAATGATACTCGAATGTGACTTGAACCAGAAGATCAATAGATCAATAGATCAAGAATGGACAGGAGGGGGGGGGGGCTGGATGGAGGTGGATGGTGTGGTTTGATTTACTGATTACTGCTTTAGGGTATGTAAAAACGTTACAATTTTAGTAAAATTTTGACCTTAATCAATAGATCAATAGGATCACAGATGGTCAGGAGGAGGTTGGATAGTGTTTGATTTAGTGATTTATTGCTTTAGGGTACGTAACGTTACAATTTTAGTAAAACTTTGACCTTAATCAATAGATTCAATAGATCCAGATGGTCCGGAGGGATGGTTAGGATTAGTGGTATTGATTTTTAGTGTTTACTGCTTTAGGGTATGTAAAAACGTAATTTGTAAGTTATAAACAAAAAGAATAAGAATTTTATTTATTTATTTATTTATTTATTTTTTTCTTAAGATTCTGAAACCATATTTTCGAAATCTACAGATTCCATAACATATATTTTAAGACCCAACATTGTTGTTTATACGAATGTTGTCATTAAATAAGCACCGCCAGCGCTCCAGCACCGGTGCCGGAGCCAACTCCTTGAATTCCTATAACTCTTTCTAGAAACCCAACTCTGAATCCTCTCACCAAATTGCAGCCATATACCGATTCAAATTAATTTTTTTTTTAATGGGGGAGGGGTCCCCCCTCGGGGACCCACGCAGGCGTATTCGTATACACTGACTTACTCATCATCGTAAACACCCTCCAAATTTTAGGCACGATACGATAAGTTTCGGAGTCGGAGGCAGGCTGGCAATCGGGTCGGAGTCAAAACCGGATTGCGTAGAACGCAACCGCGGACGGACTCCGAAGTCGGGTGCGTAATAAAAAACGATCCCTTACAGGGATCGTTTTCGACAGGTTCGATTTCCTTCGGAAATCGAATCTTCGACGTAATAATACATAATAATAATGTGTATGTGTATGCGACGGCGCGCTCGGTCTGCTTGTCTGCGTAAACAGACCTCGGTCTGTTTGACCTTCCAGGTGCTTCGGTCGCCCGAACGCTTGTTAGGCCTAATCTGAGCTTCTTTTCAGTCACGCCACAAGGGTAAAGCGGCTATATCGGCGTTCCACCCTCGGGGGCGCACCACCTCTATATATCAATCCTACAGACATGAAATTGTTACACCGGTTTCATGTTATCCCATACATACAGTTTATATTCCAAATTTAAAGCAAATATCTCTATCTTTTCATTATCGAAAAAAAGGGCTGTATCGCTTCCAGTTGCTGCATCACTACTATATATATATTATTATATATATTATTATATATATTTATATATATATATATATTATATATATATATATTATTTATATATAATTATATATATATTATATATAGATAAAAATATAGATCTATACATATCTCTAGTATTACTAGTTATTAATATTTTATATATATTTGTATATATATATTATATATTATACTATATATATATATATATATATATATATTTATATATATATATATATATTATTATATATAATATTATCTATATAAAATATCTATCTTATATCCCCGCAGGGGTATTGATTTTTGCATATGGTGTTATGTTCTGGTGTTTCACTTGGGGAAATAGGCCACATATGCTAGTGATAACAGATCAAACACTAGGAACCGACCCCAGCACTTTAGTATGTGCACTTATGTCACATCATGTATCTTTTAGCCTTCTTCCTCTTGTCTCATTTTTCGAATTCATTATTTACATCTTTCAATCCTCTTCCTTAAAATTCAAAATAAAACTGTAATTGTAATAAAAAGAGCTTCACACCCTAAACTATTAAAAAAACAAGTTTAATAAAATTCTATGTAACCTAAACGTAAGTTAAAACT
>JABUQX010005950.1:32500-35420 GCA_015478945.1 Trachelipus rathkii
TCATCTTCTCATCACAATTCGTCTCAACTGCATATTCAAAAACACACAACTTAAACCTCTCTCTTTTCTTTTATTCTTGGGATATTTCTTTGTATTGATCTTTTTTGGAAAGATCATTCTGTTTCTTTCACCCAACAAGTTTTCTTGGAAAGATCATTCTGTTTCTTTCACCCAACAAGTTTTCTTGGAAAGATCATTCTGTTTCTTTCACCCAACAAGTTTTCTTGGAAAGATCATTCTGTTTCTTTCACCCAACAAGTTTTCTTGGAAAGATCATTCTGTTTCTTTCACCCAACAAGTTTTCTTGGAAAGATCATTCTGTTTCTTTCACCCAACAAGTTTTCTTGGAAAGATCATTCTGTTTCTTTCACCCAACAAGTTTTCTTGGAAAGATCATTCTGTTTCTTTCACCCAACAAGTTTTCTTGGAAAGATCATTCTGTTTCTTTCACCCAACAAGTTTTCTTGGAAAGATCATTCTGTTTCTTTCACCCAACAAGTTTTCTTGGAAAGATCATTCTGTTTCTTTCACCCAACAAGTTTTCTTGGAAAGATCATTCTGTTTCTTTCACCCAACAAGTTTTCTTGGAAAGATCATTCTGTTTCTTTCACCCAACAAGTTTTCTTGGAAAGATCATTCTGTTTCTTTCACCCAACAAGTTTTCTTGGAAAGATCATTCTGTTTCTTTCACCCAACAAGTTTTCTTGGAAAGATCATTCTGTTTCTTTCACCCAACAAGTTTTCTTGGAAAGATCATTCTGTTTCTTTCACCCAACAAGTTTTCTTGGAAAGATCATTCTGTTTCTTTCACCCAACAAGTTTTCTTGGAAAGATCATTCTGTTTCTTTCACCCAACAAGTTTTCTTGGAAAGATCATTCTGTTTCTTTCACCCAACAAGTTTTCTTGGAAAGATCATTCTGTTTCTTTCACCCAACAAGTTTTCTTGGAAAGATCATTCTGTTTCTTTCACCCAACAAGTTTTCTTGGAAAGATCATTCTGTTTCTTTCACCCAACAAGTTTTCTTGGAAAGATCATTCTGTTTCTTTCACCCAACAAGTTTTCTTGGAAAGATCATTCTGTTTCTTTCACCCAACAAGTTTTCTTGGAAAGATCATTCTGTTTCTTTCACCCAACAAGTTTTCTTGGAAAGATCATTCTGTTTCTTTCACCCAACAAGTTTTCTTGGAAAGATCATTCTGTTTCTTTCACCCAACAAGTTTTCTTGGAAAGATCATTCTGTTTCTTTCACCCAACAAGTTTTCTTGGAAAGATCATTCTGTTTCTTTCACCCAACAAGTTTTCTTGGAAAGATCATTCTGTTTCTTTCACCCAACAAGTTTTCTTGGAAAGATCATTCTGTTTCTTTCACCCAACAAGTTTTCTTGGAAAGATCATTCTGTTTCTTTCACCCAACAAGTTTTCTTGGAAAGATCATTCTGTTTCTTTCACCCAACAAGTTTTCTTGGAAAGATCATTCTGTTTCTTTCACCCAACAAGTTTTCTTGGAAAGATCATTCTGTTTCTTTCACCCAACAAGTTTTCTTGGAAAGATCATTCTGTTTCTTTCACCCAACAAGTTTTCTTGGAAAGATCATTCTGTTTCTTTCACCCAACAAGTTTTCTTGGAAAGATCATTCTGTTTCTTTCACCCAACAAGTTTTCTTGGAAAGATCATTCTGTTTCTTTCACCCAACAAGTTTTCTTGGAAAGATCATTCTGTTTCTTTCACCCAACAAGTTTTCTTGGAAAGATCATTCTGTTTCTTTCACCCAACAAGTTTTCTTGGAAAGATCATTCTGTTTCTTTCACCCAACAAGTTTTCTTGGAAAGATCATTCTGTTTCTTTCACCCAACAAGTTTTCTTGGAAAGATCATTCTGTTTCTTTCACCCAACAAGTTTTCTTGGAAAGATCATTCTGTTTCTTTCACCCAACAAGTTTTCTTGGAAAGATCATTCTGTTTCTTTCACCCAACAAGTTTTCTTGGAAAGATCATTCTGTTTCTTTCACCCAACAAGTTTTCTTGGAAAGATCATTCTGTTTCTTTCACCCAACAAGTTTTCTTGGAAAGATCATTCTGTTTCTTTCACCCAACAAGTTTTCTTGGAAAGATCATTCTGTTTCTTTCACCCAACAAGTTTTCTTGGAAAGATCATTCTGTTTCTTTCACCCAACAAGTTTTCTTGGAAAGATCATTCTGTTTCTTTCACCCAACAAGTTTTCTTGGAAAGATCATTCTGTTTCTTTCACCCAACAAGTTTTCTTGGAAAGATCATTCTGTTTCTTTCACCCAACAAGTTTTCTTGGAAAGATCATTCTGTTTCTTTCACCCAACAAGTTTTCTTGGAAAGATCATTCTGTTTCTTTCACCCAACAAGTTTTCTTGGAAAGATCATTCTGTTTCTTTCACCCAACAAGTTTTCTTGGAAAGATCATTCTGTTTCTTTCACCCAACAAGTTTTCTTGGAAAGATCATTCTGTTTCTTTCACCCAACAAGTTTTCTTGGAAAGATCCTTCTGTTTCTTTCACCCAACAAGTTTTCTTGGAAAGATCATTCTGTTTCTTTCACCCAACAAGTTTTCTTGGAAAGATCATTCTGTTTCTTTCACCCAACAAGTTTTCTTGGAAAGATCATTCTGTTTCTTTCACCCAACAAGTTTTCTTGGAAAGATCATTCTGTTTCTTTCACCCAACAAGTTTTCTTGGAAAGATCATTCTGTTTCTTTCACCCAACAAGTTTTCTTGGAAAGATCATTCTGTTTCTTTCACCCAACAAGTTTTCTTGGAAAGATCATTCTGTTTCTTTCACCCAACAAGTTTTCTTGGAAAGATCATTCTGTTTCTTTCACCCAACAAGTTTTCTTGGAAAGATCATTCTGTTTCTTTCACCCAACAAGTTTCTATGAGGTCTGGTGTTT
>JABUQX010005951.1:12500-22500 GCA_015478945.1 Trachelipus rathkii
TAAGTATGTTAACATAAGTATCAAATAGATATGTATATAAATTATCGGGAAATTGCGACTCTTCAAAATTCAAAATTTCCATCATCTGTTTTCGAAAAAAATTCACGCCAGAAATTATCTGCTTAAAAATGTAAGAAGCGTTGTGATTGGTTCATAAAAGCAAATTTCTAAAATCCTTTAGAATTCGCATCATACTTTTTATGGCATTTTCGAACATAACGTCGTTAAATAATTTTTTTAAAAATATAAGTCATCTTCCATCAAAAAAAAATTACCGTGATAAATACTAAAAATATTTATGTTAAAAAAATAAACTTTTGCTACGTACGAAACCATATTAAATTTGCTTTAAGTTTTGGCGGCAACTTTTCCCGCGAAAAGTACAGCGTAAACACACACATGCAAGATGGTCGGTAAATTATAAAATTGGATTGAAATACTCTAATTTAATTTTAATTATATTTATACTATGGTTATACTATGTCCATACAAAAATCTTTTGATGGGTCAAAATGATTAAAAGCATTTTCAGATTTTTCTTACACTAATAACAAATAATAAAAATAAAGCAATAAACAACAGAATAAAAGAAAATTTCATGAAACCTTTTTGAAACTTACCTAGATTTGAATCAGACTGAAAATGTTCGTGTGAAGTTGGCCAAACCACTTGGCTTGTATCAAAAAATGATTTGCCATTTTTTTCATATCTTGCCCCTTCCGCTGAGCTAAGTTTTGTTCTTATATTATGATTAAAACAATAGGAACGATCCATTTCATTAGAAGGTTGAGTTTGGGACTTAAATGATTTATAAAATGTTTTCCATTTCAAAAGAAAATAGCTTTCAGGTTTGTTATTTTCTTGCCTTAAATAAAAAAATAATGAAATATCAATTCTTTGACAAACCGGAAAGCTTTTGTCAGCTATCAGTTAAAAAAATAAAAACCAACTTAATTCTTAAAGCGAAATGCATATTCAGTTACCACAGAATTAATTAATTGCTTAGATGATAATACCTTAGAAACATTAACAATTCTGGTATTGATTTATGCTTCTTCAAAATTGGTACGTCATCAGTGTCAAGAATCCCCAAATAATCAAAGTCATCTTTGTTGCGTAGAAAACAGTCGTTTATATGTAAATATTGAACTGACCAATATTCATGCTTCAAAATTTTAACCCACAGTCTGCAAAATAAAGTGTGTAGATTTATCAGTTTAAAAAGTATAAACAAGTTAGTTTATTGAACTGATGTACCCTTATTTTATATAAAGACTCTTGATAAAATGTTTATTTTTGTTCTTGGAAAATGGATTGAATCTATTACTTTGCATTTTAAAGGTCATTTAATATTTTGGCTACCAAAACAGATATTTGAATTTTATTTAATTTCTAGTGTTAGAAATAGTTTCAAACTTTAATGAATTAAATTCAATTGCAATCAATCTTTATTCAAAATTGCTTCCATATTATTTGTTTAACCTTAAAACATCGTGGTTATTTTTCTCTGAATTATCTTCCTTGCCCTTCTATTATCATAATTATTATGTATATTTTACCATTATATATTCAACTTTTTTTTCAGTGCGACAAATTAATCAAACATCATAGCCAAAAAGAAACAAACAAAATTGTAAATCTTTGGTTTTAAGCATTAATAAATTTGAAACCGGTACCACACTTTCACCCGTAGAAAGTATTCTCCATTTATAAATTGCAAACTCTAATTCAATGATTTAAATGTGAGGCATATGCCAAACAAGGATTAAAATCTTATATAATTTATAATTTCCGCAATTTTATATTTGATCTTATTTAATGTTACTAGTGAAAAAGGTTCTATGACTCAAAAATGGGTTATTTGTCATTTATTTATAGAAGGGAGGACGTAAGCTTCGTCTTAGCAATGTACCTACCGCTCGGCATAATCAACTAGGAGTTAAGATGAGCTGCATGATTCGTATGCACTCTTTTTTTCCAAATAATTCGTTCCTTTTTAAATCACCTTCTAAAATAGTATCTCAATTGTACTCTTGATGATATTTATACTTTTTACGCTTAGTGAACATTCACTCACATCTCCTTTTTTCATATATATACTCCACAGGTTTAAAAACACTTCAGTTTTCCTTAATTAATCATAATTTTAAAAAATAGAGTAAAAAACTGCTTCGGAGATTCTTGGAAGTTGAATTCAAACGATGAAACTTACTCATCATTTACCATTCTTTGAACATGTTTATTTCTCCAATATATCGTTGCCAGGTACTCTCTTGCACGGTCTTATATTTTCATTAATTTCTGCAGCATTCTCTGTCCTAATTCTACTTCCCAGTTTCCTAAACACTACTTTCTATAGACCTGACCACTTGTTCTTGAATAAAATTCATGTAATTTCACACTCGGATAGCAACCCATACACTATTTTCCTTTTCTACCTTTATTCTTAATTTCCAACCAAAGGCAAATATTGTGAATGTGTTCTTAAAAACTTTGGTTATTCTCCTATTTCCAATTTGAAGTCTTCTTAATTTAACACCTTAAGGCTTTTAATTTCTTGTCTATCTATAAGATATATTTTGTTCATTTATCACAATGATTTTACTGACTATTTATTATTTACTGAATATTTTTATTTAAACACTAGGTAAAGCACATACTCTCCTCTCCCTTTTCATAAATCAACATTTTAATTGAATATCAATGCTTACCACCGCCAATGTCTTTCTTTTAAATCTCAAGATAGAACTGGTGAACTTGACTTCCATTTTTCTATCTAGAGTAACATTAAGATGATGATGCAGCTCCCTTCTCGAATCCAGTATCGTCTTGAAGATTATCCAATAATTATAGATCTTTTCTAAATTTTTATTCCTTCACCTTTTATTGCTAAACTCTTTTTGCCTATTGGTTCCTCCGATCACCTTCTCATATCCTCTTCTTTCTCTTCAAATCTTTGACAAGAAAGACCTCATCCTACCTCAAGAATATATTTTTTTTTACTTCGATGTTATAAATCGGTCGTACATGCTGTCATGCTTCTTTTATTTTCTTTAGAATGATTAGTACTTCGGAGCATGTGGTCCCTCTGAATGCGTAGCGTAGAGCTCATAACCTAATCGATTCCCACTTTCATGGGGTCATGAGTTCCATTACATCACAAGTCTCCGAGGTTGACTCAGCCTTTCATGCAACCAAAAGGGGGTCGCTTCTCTTAGGAAATACCGTACATTTATTACTCCCATACATGGGCGTAGGGAAGATTTCATTTAGGGGGGCAAAGGTTGAGTGATAAATATATATATATATATATATATATATATATATATATATATATATATATATATATATATATATATATGTATATATGTGATATAGATAAAAATATTTATATATATATATATATATATATATATATATATATATATATATATATATATATATATATATATATATATATTTATTTAATTATATATATATATATATATATTATATATATATATATATATATATATAGTTATATATATATATATATATATATATATATATATATATATATATATATATATATATATATATATATATATATATATATATATATATATATATATATATATATATATATGTATATATATATGAGAGTTCCATCGGAAAATATTGTCTGAAGAAGCTAGCTGTATAAAAAGCACACAGCTAGTTGACTTCAAGCCAATATGAAAACGAAAACACATTAAAACTATAAAAAAAATATATGTTTATAATACGTTAGTAATGTAATTACTCCTTCAGTATCTATCGATTGATGTATCTTTTTCAGTTTTCCTACAAATAAACCCTTAAAAACGTCGTCTGGGAAACATATAAGGTTCAGTTTTTTTATTTCGCCAAGATTTAGGGGGGCAAGTGTCCCCCCCCCCTGCATACGCCCATGCTCCCATATATCATGCATCATTTATTTCCTTCCAGGATTATGATAAAACTTTAGCACTAAAAATACTTTTCTGCGTAGAAAATGGAAAAATCTTTTTGGCAGTTCAAAGTCACACTTCCTGGGATTTGGCCAAAAACGTCAATTTCAACTTTACTCTAGTTTCTTTCGACGGAATAGCTGTATTACCTTCTGCTATAGCTGAACACTTTGCTTTAAACCTTTGTTTATAATTTCCTTTTAGACAATTTCGTTGTTACTTCTTCTTTTCCAACTCCCTCCAACTTATTTATGATTAATATTTCAATTTTTTCTAATGACTTCTGATATCTCAAATATTAAAATTGAAAAGGACTTTCGTCCTACCTATATTCCGCCTGTGGTTCATAAAACTTGTTCTTTTGACCTGTGATCATTTAAAGCTTCTTCACAGAGGTCATACAAATTATCTTTATTTTTAACACTCACATTAAATTTTCACCAGTTTGAAGCGGCAAAATTACAGCACGTTTTTCCAATGTTAACCAGCATGTATGGATCAAATTTGAACCCTATTTGCATGCTTGCAAGACAAGCTTGCAACAAGTTTGCATGTTTGACGTTGCAAGAGTGTTTATGTAGTGCTGAAAAATTTAAAATATGCCTGGGATATAAATAACTTATTTAATGGTGCAATCATGCTGCTTGGTATTTTCGAATATATATATATATATATATATATATATATATATATATATATATATATATATATATATATATATATATATAAAGATTAAGAATAATAATGACGTCATTGTTCGGAGCAATTTAAGCTTTTGAAAAATTTCCCTTTCTGCATTTAAAAAAAAATTAAAAATTAAGCGATCGTGTCTAAATAATACCTATTTAAAACTAGTCATTTATGCAGTAAAATTTTTGTAAAGAAAAAAAACTATTCTCAAGACTATTAGTAATGAATTTATCTCTAAATAATAAAGATTGTAAAATAGGAAAATAATATATTATTTTGTAAAGCAACAAAGACGATAAGCTTTCTTGTGTTTCATGCATTCTTAAAAAAAAATATATATAAAAATAAAACGTTTCTTGCTCATATATATATATATATATATATATATATATATATATATATATATATAGTATATATATATATATATATATATATATATATATATATATATATATATATATATATATATATATATATATATATATATATATATATATATATATATATATATATATATATATATATATATATATATATATATATATGTAATGGGGATTACATTCATCCATACCCCCGGTTAATTATTAAGGTAATAATGTGGTAATTCACAAATAAATTCACAAAGGTATGAAATTGTGAATATCTAAAATTGTTGGTTTCTTTTTTTTCTTTATCATGTTACAATTTAAAATAATAGACAATTATTATGTAATATCTAAATCTTCTTTTTTCTAGTGAAAGTTACCTTAAATATTTTAAACTTTCATTTGTATTAAAGTAAAATCATAAGTTTCCCACTTCTCACTTTTGTATTTTTATATTGGGAACTTTAACTTATGCCATTTTGGATTCAGGTTAGTGCTTTTTGTATTTCATTACCTAAATTTTCAATTATGAATAAGGTGAAATATGTTAAAGGAATAATAAGAAAATAAATAAAAGCAAACTTAAATGTTTATGCAGGTCAAGGGAAATTCACCTGCACGTCTCAACTTGTATTCGACGGCTAGTCAAGGAAGCGAAAAACCCCAAAAAGGTTACCAAATCATCATTATGGTTGCATGACATGATATATTTATATTCCCTTCTCCCCCTTAAATGCAGCATTTCTCATTCATAAAAATAAACCCCTTCTTCCTAAATAATTGTAAAGCATTTTATTCACTAAGTAAAATAAGCTCCTAAAGCAAATTCCCTTAAACTATTTAAAAATATTAATTTAACTTAACTTTGAACCTACTGTAATGGAATCTAATTTAGTCTTTCCTTTCCATTACAGGTTTTTGTTTCTGGCTCAAATCCCGTATTTTTGCCTTTGGCCAGATTTTTGTTTTTGGCCTATTTCATTGCTTGGACGCAATTTTTGTTTTTGAACGCAATTTTTGCTTTGGCCCTTCTCTATTAATTTATGGAATATGTCCCCTTGCTTTTGGAAAATCTTATACTTAGAAGTCAAATAGATCCCTCTTGACCTGATACCCACAACTGTCCACCTTACCATGCAAACCATAACGGCAAACATGCAATAAAGGAAGCAAAGATTTCAGCAATAACAACAACTTAAGTTAAGTGTTAAGTTGTTTGTTATTCTTATGTTATTCTTTTGATAAATCGTAAAGAACTATTAAAGCCAGAAGGCAATTTTGTAAAGCCAGCATTTGTAAAATACAAAACCAGATGCATAACGTATGAATGTCACTTTTATAATTGCCCCTATGTACTTATATAATCACACCTGAGCCGATTCCGCCATCTTGTAAAAACCCACGTTGTTTATATCGAGAGGAGATTCTTCACCTCAATTCAAAGGACTTCTGTGTCCCTAAAATTATTTAATTCTTTCCTATTTCCGGCTCGGTAGAGGGTTTCTCTAAGACCGAAAATAGGATTGGAACGTGTTTTTTACTTTAGTTTCATAACTTAATCTCTATCATATATTGAGTCATTTGCCCTAATAAATATATATTTTTTTATTCTCTTTTGCTATCCTGTGGTTATTTTTTTATTGGTAAATAATATTGAAAGGTTAAATATATTTTGTTTACACACAAAAAGATTCAAAAAACCCCATCCATCTTTTTATAAACGTACACATATCCCGACTGACCTTTCACACAACCAACATCAGTACAAGTGTGCACTTTCGTGAATATAGGCAATGGTGTTCAGAAGACAATGATGGAACCTCCGATAGAGAATTTAATCGCCTGATATCTCGCCTACAAAAAAAGAACAAGGTAGAACAAGTGCTTAAAGTCATTGTCGAGGAGAGGCTAACTGAAGCTCATTAAGAGGTTAGTCTTCTCAGATTCATCCCCTTTTTCTTTCTCCTTTTTCTTTTTTTTTCTTTTTATTTTATATGGGTAATCATTAAGTTCCAATAATCTTTTTGGACAGTTGGAGATCAGAATAACTAAGTGCTGCAACTCATTATTTTTCAACATTATAGTCTTCATTCTTACCTTGGACAGAATTATCCTGGTCTCCGTTACATCATAGCCCAAATCGATTTGGCGCCCGAACAGGGACACTGTTGTCTCTTGTTCGCGAAGCGTGCGCATTCCCATTCTTAAATATCATCATCGTCTGAACTTTAATTCTGGTTTTCTCAAACCATATTCGCATTTTTTAGGAATTGGCTCAAGAGGTGTCGTAACCCCTCTCTTAAAACACATACACTTACACTGCGCTCCCTACTACAATGTCCAATACTAGGATTCCTGCTAGTCAGGATATTGGGGATTCCGGTGGGATGGGTGTGGGTGGTGTTCGTAATAAAATTAAAAATAAAGAAATAATTATATATATAATTATATATATATATATATTATATATATTATATATATATATATATATATATATATATATATATAATATATATATATATATATATAATTATATATATATATTACTATATATATAGATTAGAACTAGTGATAGAGTTGAAAGATAAAAGTAATTAAATATTAAACAAAATGACAAGTTTTTTTTTTATTTTGCAATATATTTTACTATATAAAAATATAATAATATCGCACCTCTGTAATAATAGTGTCACAACTTAAAAATCTGCGCATTCCAGGAGCATCTTATGTATTATAAGTAAGTGTGGCAATAAATAAAATTTAATTTAAATTTTTCCTCCTGAAAAGTACATATTTTATAGATGTGACACTTTACTTCCAGAGGGAGCTATTATTATATTTTTATCATTTCAGTAATTGTGATTACCATAAATACGTACTGTATAAAAGTTCCTTCTTGAACAATAGGAGGAGGGTAATTAAAAGTGGTAACTTTAACTATTCCTTCTTTTTCGTAGAAATCGAGGACCTTTTCAACGTTTTTATGACATTCTGTTCTGTAGAGGAAAATCTTGGAAACCCCGAGAGCCCTCAAGATTTCTATCCATTCGATGAGGCGAATGGAGAAGTCATTATTGTAGTAAAACAAGGCTTTGCCGCAAACGCCAACATTCAGAGTTTTGCTGTAAAATAATATTTTACCTTAAGGGAATTAAATTAAAATTTAAATTAACTAGAAACTATAGTAATTTTTCCTTTTAAAAATAATATTGGAATTATCTCGACATTTTCAAGACTTGAATATAATAAATCTATTAAAATTGATTTGTATCTTCTGAACAGTGTCTTACTCATATAGACTGTGGCTGTTTTTTCAATATATTATATAGGTGTAAAAAAATATCCTACAGTGATTACTACAAGCAATCGATTAGTGTTCCAACTAATTGTCAAAACCACTAAGCAAATTTATTTTATATTCATTTTAATATAATTTTAAAACCAGTGAGTTAATTATCCTACGGAAAATGGTATTTACCAAGCTTTAATATATGAAATTATGATAAAAAATGGAAGGCAAAAAATAAAAAAGACAAAACGAAGACACACATAGTTGAAACTGCAATGCACTTGCGTGTATAAAATCGTTAATTAAATGATACCTTAACTTTAAAATGTTAAAAGTGGCAGAATCAATTGAACTGTAATAGTGCATGACCGTGCCTAATTAGGGGAATGTATACATAATATAAAATAAATCTTTAACAAAATTGAATTTTATAAATGCATTTACGATCTCTTGAATGTCTGACGGTAATATAAAGGGCTTAAAACACGATTAGAAATACAAATGGAATCACTATTTGTTGTTAATGCCGGAACTTCGTTAAAGGATTTAAATGTTTTCGCTTATAATGTAGCTTCATAATGGAAAGATATAAAATAAGTAGTGGCATTCTTATTAGGATCCTTATTTAATAAAAAAAATATTTAAAGCAATTATCCAGTTTTCACCCTCAAAATAGGTGAAAGAGACACCTGTTACCTGTAACATAACGGTTACCAGTCTTACAATTGTAAGAAATTTTTCCTTTGTAAATTTTCTGTAACACATGAGTACAACTTGCCAGTTGTAGTTACAAGTGTAATCTCAATACTTGCGGGCTTCCTTCGTAACTGAAATATTTTAACTTGTAAGTTTATGTTGCAGAAATGACAAGGAAAGTCAGCAATTGTTAGCATATTTTTTAAAGACTAGGACCATGGGTAGAACTTTTTTACAAGTGCATGAACTATAAAACTTTCGTGTGCTTTGGAGACTGATTTTTTTTATAAATTTATTGATATTTTTATTTTTCAACAAATAATTCAATATCTTCATCAAGCTTTGGTAGCTCTTTTAAAATTCTCTCTCTCTCTCTCTCTCTCTCTATATTATATATATATATATGATATATATATATATGTGTGTGTATATATATATATATTATATATAATATATATATATATATATATATATTAGTATACTATATATATAATATATATATATATATATATATATATATATATATATATATATATATTATATATGTGTGATGTGTGTGTGTGTAGGTGTGTAGGTGTGAAGGTGTGTGAGTGTGTCATTATCCTTTTATGGTGCAGATAAATATGTTTTGTTTTTCATTTATTGTTATTATATGAAACTAATATTAGGTTTCATTGTGAATAAACTGTATCAAAAAAATTTAAATAAAGAAAGGTAATTATTTAATATTTACGTAATTTTTTAAGACTCTTAAGTTTGGCAGCGCCAGAACCACAGCGACGTTCAAAATCTTACACGAAAACAAGAGAAACAAGTGGTACAGCAAAGTTGGTTCATGTAGGTTACGTCAAAATTTATTGCTTCGTCGATCAATATAGGTTAGGTTGTGTTTTACTGCATTGTCGATTCTAAGTTCAGGTTATGAGATGCTTTGTTGTGTATACCCAACATCTGTATATGAAAACAAAACCCAACGCTGAATGTATTTCACC
>JABUQX010005951.1:30000-45000 GCA_015478945.1 Trachelipus rathkii
TGAAATAAGAATATAATGTACAACGACAAAACCTAACATACCTTAAACACGATAAACTACTAACATTAACAAAGTTCCATACTTAACAACAGTAAAGTGACCTACTCACACTTTTTCAATCATATCTCTGTCATATCATTATTATTTGTACATTAACATAGCAAACATTTAACAAAAAATATAACATAACCTAACCCCTAATTATCACACTGCACAACCAAATATATGCTGACGTACCAAAGTCTTCACATCAATAAGATAACATATCATAACCTGAAACTCCAGAATATAAATGCTACTAGACAGATGCAACAACACTAACATATCTTAAGCACGAAATAAACAGCTAACATTAACAAAGTTTCATACTATATAACAGTAAAGTGACTGACTCACACCTTTTTTCAAACATATCTCTAGCATATCATTATTATTTTTACATTAACATAGCTAACATTTAACAAAAATATATCATAACCTAACCTAATTATCACACTGACCAACGAATATATGCTAACGTAACAAAGTCTTCACGTCAATAAAGATAACATATCATAGCCTGAACTCAGAATATAATGTACAACGACAAAACCTAACAAATCTTAAACACGAATAAACAGCTAACATTAACAAAGTTCCATACTCAACAACAAGCTTAAGTAGCTAACATTGCAACAAAACATACCTTATTCACACTTTTTCAAAAATATCTCTATCATATCATAATTATTTTTACATTAACATAGTAACATTTAACAAAAATATATCATATCCCAACCTAAACATCATACTGACCAACGAATATATGCTAACGTAACAAAGTCTTCACATCAATAAAGCTAACATATCATAACCTGAACTCAGAATATAATGTACAACGACAAAACCTAACATATCTTAAGCACGAATAAACAGTTAACATTAACAAAGTTCCATACTTAACAACAGTAAAGTAACTAACATTGCAACAAAACGTACCCTATTCACACTTTTTCAAACATATCTCTAACATATCACTGTTATTTTTACATTAACATCGTAACATTTAACAAAAAAATTATCATTACCTCATCTAAACATCATACTTACCAAGAAATATATGCTAACGTAACAAAGTCTTCACATCAATAAAGCTAACATATCATAACCTGAACTCAGAATATAATGTACAATGACAAAACCTAACAAAATTCTTAAACACGAATAAACATGTTAATTTACCAAAGTTTCACACTAACAACCACGTAAAGGTAACAACTAACAATAACATACAAAAAAGCGATAAACCTACTTCACACTTTCTTTCAAGATACGTATCTAACATCCAACAATGATTTAAATTTTACATTAGCAATAACATGGTAAAATTTAACAAACATTTATCATGAACATCTGGCTTAATTATCATACCTGATCAAATGAATGTATACAAGCTAAACGATAAAAAAAGTTTTCACCATCAAATAAAGCTAACCATAGCCACAACCCCGAACTACAGAAAATAATGTACAACGACAAAACCTAACACAACTTACGCAATGAATAAACACTGGTAACATTAAACAAGCTCCACACTTAAACACTTTAGCTAAAGTAGCCTAAACATTGCATGCAAAACGTAACCCATTCATTATTCACACTATTTTCAAGCATATCTCTAACAAAGTTAACGTTAATCCTTTACATTGACACAGAATATTATAACAAACAAAAGTTCACACATCGCATGTCTAATCATCATATACCGGACCCAAAACGAATATCATGCTACAGCTTAACAAAGTCTTCACATCAATAAGCTAACATTATCATATCCTCCGAACGCTGAACACTCATAAATGTTACAACAGACCAAAGCCCTAAACATACCTTAAGAAAACGAATAAAAACAGCTAACATAACAAATTTTCATACTTAACTACCACAGCTAAAAGTCAACTCGACATTGCCGACAAAGACGTACACCCTACTACACACTTTTTCAAACATTATATCTAACATATCATTATTATTTTTACATTAACATCATAAAATTTATCATTACCTTACCTAAACATCATACTGACCAACGAATAAAATAATGCTAACCGTAACAAAGTCTTCACATCAATAAAACCTAACAAACCATATCATAACCTGAACTCAGAATCATTAATGTACCAAGGAAAAACCTAAACATATCATAAGCACGAATCAAACACGACTAACATAAACAAACAGTTCCCCAAATCACTTGCGACAGTAACCAATACAAAACTTAACATTTGCAGGTAAAAACGTACCCTATCACACTCTCCTCTTCAAACATACCCATCACTAAACAGTACATAACAATTTCATTTTTACATTAACATCGTAAAATTTAGCAAAAATTTATCATTACATTACCTAAACATCATACTGACCAACGAATCAAATTAAAGTAAAAAAGATTACGGTACAAAAACCTATGTAGACTGTTGCAAAAAAAGAAATCATTTACCCTATTTCCTAAAAGTAATTAGAAAGCGGTTTCTTGAATCATTATATACTTTTTAACATATAAAATGTTATTCTGGAACATACTATATATGAAAATATTATAACTAAGTACAAGTAATGATTATTAATTACCTTAAGAACACTTTCCACTCTTTGACATTGTTGGCTGACCAAAGATACTGCAATTGGAAATTCATTTTTACCGTCTTCAGAAAGTGGCACTTTACAACTTAATACATACGGTTGTAATCGACTCTCACTATATTTTTGGTCTGAAATCCTAACTATATATATAGATGTTAAATATTGCATAATAATCGCAATTAGATAAAACTATATATATATATCAGGATATATATATATATATTATAACTCAAACAATATATATAATAAATAACTATACCTACATAATAACCATAGTACAGCATAATATATATACTACTACTAATATATATATATAATAATACCACTATTACTACTATAAGCCCACACCGACAACCATATCTATAATATAGTATATATATACTATATACACCCCTATACTATATCTATACTATACAATATACTATATATTATAAATATATATACCCTATCAACTACGTAAAAATAGGAATCAATAATACAATAATACACCTCTATATATACTATATATAATATACAATTTAATATACTACTATAAAATATAAATACTAATAATAATACTATATATTATATACCATATATATAACAATCATACTAACATAAACACTCAAGATATATAACTATTATATAACACCTATCAAAATACTACCTATATATATATAATAATATAGATATTACCCTATATATATATACAGTATATATAAATATCAAATATATATATATAATATATATATTCATATATATATATATACTACATATATACTATATATATATATTATCAATCATACTATATTACTATATATATACTATTCATATATAATACTATACCTACTCATAATATAATCACTAGATATACCTAATATATAATATTATACTACTAAATATCATACTAATACATAATATATATATATTAAATATAACTATATATATATACAAGCTATATATATAATTATAACCTACTAATATAATACTATATATATATATATATATATCATATATATCACACTATAATATATACTACACTATATAACTAGTATAACTATATATACTATATATATATATATAGATATATAATACATATAATATAATAATATATATGTATACCATAATATATATATATATATATACTAATATATATATATTATAATATATTATATATATTATATACTATTATTATATATATAATATATATATATATCATATATATATATGTATATATATATATATATTATATATATATTATAAATATATATATTATACATATATATATTTATATAAATATTTTACCAGAATATATATATGTAATATATTTATATTATATTTAATATATAGGCTAAATATATATATTAACATATACATTTCGTATGAAATTTCTACCAGCCTCGCGTGTCGTTTCTTCCCCCGCCCCCTTTTCTAGCTTACTTCTAGCACGCTTAGTTTTTCTAGGTCTTGGAACAAGTTTGGTGTCAAATATTATGTAATGAAGGTTGCTGATTCGATTCCCGCTTTTACCGAGCAGGTTGGAGCAACCATTAAGGTGCTAGCTCGGTGTTGAGCACTGGTTCATCTAGCTCTGCGGTGCTCGTTACAGCGGTTAAGAGATATATATAAGAAATTTTGATGAATGGTATAAAACTTTTGAAAATCATGAGTATGACATAAAAACAGAATGTGTGAAATACTACTTGCAAGAGGTAAAGATATTAAAGCAAAGTTTTGAAAAGTTCAGGAATATGTTTTGTACCCATTTTAAAAAAGATTGTCTGAATGAATGTTGTACCATCGCATCCCTCTGTTATAAAGTGTTCAAAATGCATTTCATTAAGGAGAAATTTATTGCTCACATCAGTAGAGACGATAAAGGTAACTATTCCCATAAAGGGATCAAATGGCTGTCGTTCATCGAGATTTATACTGGTCAGCATATACAGCACGCCAGGAACGGGGGTGAACGTATGTTTAAGATTCGGAATAAATATATAAAACCTGACTGACGGAGGTTCCCTCTGCTGAATATAATGTCATTGATGGGAATGTGTTTGTCACACTCAGGGAACTCCGTTTAAATGAACAAATTGAGGGATCTGAATGCTCTGAGGGAATGGAAAGCCTTGAATAGTGCTGATAAGATGAAATAATTTATTATGTTTCATGGCATGTGTATTGCACCGTTCATCAAAAGTTATAACAAACTGATTACAGCGCAACAAATTCATGGGAATATCCGATCTATACGATCGTAACAGAATGGCGTGTTCGCAAGAAAATGCAGTATAAGAATGGCTGGATACTGGAGTCATTAAGGGTTATGGAGCCGTGAAATGGGAATGAAATGCTGTAAGAAGTGATGTTTGACCCGTCGATGAATTGAAAATAATGATAAGCCGAACTTTAAAAATTGTTGGCAAATATTTGAATTAAATTAGGACGAGCGAACCAGCAATAGAGGACGACTACCCATTGAGTGATGCATTGATATGGGGGTCGCACTGGAAGCAATTCTGTATATTATTCACCCCCTGTATAACTAACGGTGAAAGAAAAATATATTATCTCGATTTACATCGTTATATCCAATGGGTGAAAACTATACAACAGTTTCCGTCAGGTATTTCTACTAAATTTTCACTGTAGCTGGCGACAATCCCCTTTATCCCCGACCGAATATAGCTAACATGAAAACAGATATTTTTGGTGTCCCTGTATCATATGCCCATGAACAGTACTTCTGCCTCAGGATTCCTATACATCCCTTTGTTATCCCTTGGATGGTATGAGGAAAATTGAATTTTCACTGCTATGCCGCACCTGTCGGAAAGAGCTTATAAAGTGATTATGTAATCATACAGTGTTGCAACGAGAGCTCATCGGTGTATACACAATCCCCGAATTGCAAATTAGCGATAGGAAAGGATAAAGGATATAAAATCACTAAGATCTTGAAGGAGTATGGACCTTTGAGCCATCAGTTAAGGCCATATTAACAAGTGCTGGAGAACAAACTGAAAATGAAAAATATAAGCGTCAGGACATCCTGATGGTAGACCATTAACCGAGGAAGAAAAAGACTTTTTCATAGCTTAATTCGATCGAATCGAAGGGGTGAAATTAGATAAGGATAAGATAGACAGCAACCTTTGTCCAGGCTGTTTAAACTTTTTCTATCGGGGACCAACATAATTTCTATATAATAATGGCTTTTACAATATATGCACAAATGAGTATTGCTGATAGTATGGGTCTGATCCGTCGAGCTGTCTGGAACTTTTTAAATGTCATTGTCGCTGGTCAAAAATATAACAGTGTTCGTTATACTTCATGCTATCTGAGTCACTAAATCCACAAACTATAGCTGTAGTAGCATTCACGACAGCACATGCTAGAGTGAAACATTAAAAATTGTTTGATTTTCTATGTCAGAGGGTGTTGTATTGTGATACCGATAGTTGCGTTTTTTATAGCAAGGGTTGGAGATTATGGACGATTTCTAGGGGAACTAACAGATGAAATTGGAGGTGGAGGGAAGCAGATAGTTTCGTATGCACTTGACCTAGATCATATGCTCTACGTGTAAAAAAATGGGCAGTATGAACATATGATAAAAGCTAAAGGATTAACAATTATTAAGTAAAGCTACAAATGAAATTAATTATCAATAAGTATGGAATGGTTAATATAGTGTTTGATAAAGTTGCCAAAGAAGTAGCGAAAACGGAAGATAAGAAGTGGATGGTTTTGAATAATGGTAACAGATATATTACAAGATGATGAAGATAAATTTGTTACAGCTCTAGCTATCAAAGAAATGAAGAAAGAGGACGGGGACCTACAATCCAAAACGTAGTTTTTAATACCGATCATGCAGCTAAACCTCATATCGATTCAACTACACATTACAAGGAAATTAAAGTCCCAGCTATGACGTTTAAAGCTAATAAGGAGGGTAAGGTGTCTGTAAGATGTCATTTACCTCTTTTTTCCTCTTACATATGCACCTTTTAGTATTCTCTTACATAATATATAGCCTTAGCCTTAGCAACTGCCAGCAGCAGCATAGCCCAGCAATAGCCAGCAGCCAGCAGCCATATATGTACTGCTAGTAACTGTATATATATATATATAGTATGTATAGTATGTATTATGTACTATATATATATATGTGGCATAATATATGATACCATATATATATATAGTCTTGCTGCTATCTGCAATCGCCTCTGCCTATCACCTCTCATGTTGTTTTATATATGTTCTGCCAACTTAGTATATATTAACCAGTGATATTGTTCTATAACATATTATGACTATAGGGTTGATATAAAAATAATGTACTAACACTTTGAAGAAGACTATACAAACTTTATTTATGAACTAGTGACAAGTTTAAAGGCTTGAATTACAGAACATACATGTACAGTATTTAAAGAATCATGTTTGCAAATGTTCAAAATGATGACCGCCATAATCCAGACACAGCTGATAACGCGAACCAATAGAGTCGCATACTACACGAAACAGTTCATTTGGAATGTCGTGACATTGTCTTTCGATTTCCAATTTCAATGCATTTATTGTTCTTGGTTTTGAGGGATAAACTCTGTCCTTGAGGTATCCTCATAAAAAGATGTCCATTAGCGTGAGATCTGGGGAACGCGCAGGGTATTCAATACTACCCCTTCGTCCAATCCTTGTGTTTGGAAATGCTGCATCAAGGTGATCTCTTACATCGCGATGGTATTGGGGAGGTGTTCCATCTTGCTGAAAATAAATCACGTCGTTATCACCAAACATCTTGTCAATGTTTGGACCGACCGATTACTGCAGCAAGGTTAGGTACCTGACCCCATCGACAGCTTCGTTAAAAAAACGGTCCTATGATGCCCAATGCTGAAATCCCACACTACACATTTATCCCTGGTAGGTTTAAATGGTGTTTAAAGATGACCTCATCGCTCCAGACAATTTTGTATGAAACCCTGCATCTTCTGCACATTTACTCAGGTACCATTCACAATATTAAAATCTCCGTCCGGATCGTCTTCATTGGAAGAGAATCTGGATTAGTCTTGGTATCGCCCGGCACCATTCATCAGACATGGAAACGTTTCAAGATGTGATGGACGCGCTATCTTTTGAGGATGTGTGACTCCCGAGCCGTTTGTCTTAAAGATTTCTGTGGGGATCGGATGAGGTTTCCTGTACCTACTCTTCCTTTGCAGGGTTGGTTGATGTACGTGGTCGTCCATAACGTTTCTTGTTGACGTTGTGAACTGTTCCATCTGCTTCAAATTTCTCTCTGATACCGGCAATGGTCCGGTGCGTTGGTGGCGGTTTGTCGAACTCCCTTCTGAACCGTCTTTGCTCTTTCCGTGGCGTTTCCGGTAGTCCAATAGCATTTGGGATGAATTTTTCTTATACTTAGGCTGTTAATCTCCTGCCATTCTGTTACAGTAATTACACCTGAAAAAACAAAAAGCAGTTAATGTGTTAGTACATTTTTGAGGTACCCTCTCTCTCTCTCTCTCTCTCTCTCTCTCTCTCTCTCTCTCTCTCTCTCTCTCTCTCTGTATGTGTATTATCTCACTACTACTTTTTTATCATGATCTATACTATATTTATATATATAAATATATAAGCTCATATATGGCACAACAGCAACCCAGCCTTAACCAGCCTTAGCCATAGCACCAGCAACAACAGCCTTGTATATGTATATATATGCTTCAACTATGCTAACAACAATATAACTAGCCCAGCAACTAACCAATAACCTTATACATCTGTATACAGAGCTGGGCATCGTTACTCAAAAGTAGTTCCGTTATCGTTACTCCGTTACTCGGAAAAGTAGTTCCGTTATCGTTATTCAGTTTCTTTAAAGAAGAAAAAGGGAAAAAGTAACAGAGAGTGCCATTACTCGTTACTCCCTACCGTTACTTTTAGCTTTTGACTACTACATTAATTACTATCTTAGGTAATTCATTGGTTTGTGTATATTAAATTTTCAAGATTTTCATGATTATTAAAAACACCCTCATGTAAGACCTAGCTCACTCAAGACTTTTCCCTTTACATCCTGTATTAACCTATTTAATTACTGCAACCTTCCACCCCTTAGAATTTCACAACTTTCACGCTGCTGCAGCTCTCATCATCATCACATCATGCATTCCCTTTTGTTCCCAACATATGTACCATAATCATTAAACTCTGTGTGTTTTCAAACTCATCTACATCAAACATTCAGGGACTGTCTCCTCTGACCATAACCTTACTCTTATCTGCGTCTACATTCAAATCCCTCCATTTACACACTGCCAAATCTCTTCCTTTCCAATCCTCTCAAACTCTCTCCAGATTCACTTCACACAAAAATCAAACCTTTGCATATATTAGGTGGGGTCTCCTTCCCTCTCTCTTCCATGCTACATCTTTCTAACTTACTTGCTCTTACCCCCACCTCTAATTCTTTCATAGCATCTATTTAAATTGAATAACCAAGAAGACCTTACATCCCTGCCTCACTCTGCTTTATTAATATTAAAACAATCACTTTCAACTCCATTTATTCGCCCACACGCTTCACTATCGTCATGTATTCTTCTGATTCCATTCGGAAGCTTACCACAACACCATATATCAATAACACCTACCGTAGAGCTTTCCTATCGCAAAGTTGTGTGTGAAAATCCAAAAAAAACTAAATACAATTTATTCTTCTTCTCCCCTTGTTTTCTCAATCGTGAACGACGTGGGTTTGATCCACAATCTCTACCATTCCTAAACGCGCGTTCCCTGACGTGATGGTCCTTTAGTCATTCGACTCATTCTTTCAAGCAAATACCACTATATGTCTTCAGGCTTCCACAGTGACAATTTCTATGAATTTCTACTGAGTGTTCATATCTCCACATAAAAAAGTGACGGGTACTATTTCTGCTCTCACTCCAATCCCTCGGAACTATACCCTCCATAAACGTTTTTGTTACATATCCAGTCAATCAATCACAATCTCGCCTCCGTTCCTTGATCATTTCACCAATTTCATATATATACCTGCAGATTTACAATCTTCAACTTTCTAGCTTCTTTATTACCTCCTCCTTACTAATAGCTTCATCCCCAAAATACACCTATTCCTTCTTACACCATCAAACCCACACACACATTCACTATCACCTCTTCATTACTGCCAATGTGATGTAGACTTTCGAGAAATGTTCCCACCATACTTTAGTTACATTTATTTCATCAGTTAAGAAAACACCACCCTATTTATTATTCTATGCAGATTCCCCTTATTCCTTTTTATAATATATATATATATACATATATATATATATATATATATTATATATCTGCCACTCACATATATATATATATATATATGCTCTATATATATATATATAACAATATATATGTAACATAACTGCTCTTAACTGCTCATATCTTTCCCTTCTTCTTAACTCTTTCTATATATTACAGTTGTGTCACCACCACTCACCAAGCAGGCACGTGATATTCCAGGAGGGGGAACCCCTCAGAAGTCAATAACTAAGAAATGCGAAATTACCTGAATGAGCACAGACGCAGGCTTTGAAGTGGGGAGATTAAATTCAGCAGAAAACACAGAAGATGGAAGAGAATTCCACAGAACAGATGTGGCAGGAAAGAATGAAGCACCGCAGCGAACTAGCCTGGAGTTACCTACATCAACACAAAACTCATGTGCAGACACAACACTAGTGCTACGGGGGCGACGTAAAAAGGTGTGGATCTACGCGGTAATCGGGTCTTTCGAGCAACTGCCGCTGTGGTACCTATAGAAAGAGATAAAGCACCAACATCGTGCCGTAAAGATAAAGGAGGGTCAAGTGAACAGGAAAATACAAAAGAACAGTTTATAAACCTTTTTTTGGCCTCGACCCTATCCAAAAAGCCGGGTGAAAAAGCCCCAGATATAAGAGAGCAGTACTCCATACAATGGCGGATTAGACCCTGTGTTACTGGAGTAACTGAGAGAAGGAAAAAAATTCTCGCAATTTAAACGGAACTCCGCTTCTTTGAGGCCCCTTTAGCAACCGTTGTGATGTGGTTTCCAAGACATTTTTTGTTTATGTTAAGACAAACCAGGAATGTTTATAACGAGACGAGAGAACCATCGCAAGAGATAGGAAAGTTGGAAGGTGTCTTAGAGAGGGAGATTTGTAGAAGTTGAGTTTTAAGAATTGAATTTCACAAAGGTTGAGACGACCCCACCCGGAAATTCTATCCAAATCAGCGAGAATGGATCAGGAGGAAAAGGATAAGACAAGTAGACATGTTACAAAGACGTGAAGAAGAAAGAAGATGGTTGAAGAAATGAGTTGAAGAATGAAGGGTCGAGTCATCTGTTAATATATGGATAGATGGGATTAGATATTGCGAGGTGAGAGAGATCATTAATGGTAAGAGATAAGTTGGGAATAGGAGTAGGAACCCTGAGAACACCACTATTGACAGAAAAAGGAAGAAGTCGCCCCATCAACAACTTCCGATATTGAGCAGTTTGAAAACTAGACATAAGTAAGACAAAGAAGGAAACCAAGGAGGAGCTTGGAGAAAGCAGTGGAGACGCGTGCCATACCCGGTCGGTGCTTTGGCTATGTTAAGCGCCACCACATGGGATGCTCCGGTGGTTCACTAAGGGCGGAAAACCATAAATCAGTAAGATATAGGGAGGGGTATCGCAGAGTAGACCTCGAGTGCCGAAAGCCATACTGGCGATCGGAAGAAGAAGTGAATGAATTCCAGATGATCTAAAAATGAGAGTTGAGAAGGGTTTCAAAAGATATTAGATAGAATACAAGTAAGAGCTATAGGGCGATAGTTAGAAGGATCAGAGAGCTTAAATTTTCAGAATACAGTTATGGACATATTGTGGTATCATCGTAGAGATGTTGATTTGTGAAGGACATAGAAGTATAGTTGAACGAGGGGGCGGGGATGGCACGGCACGCTCCCGCCTCAAATTTCGGGGATGTCCAGGTCACCGCCTTCTAACGTTCGTAGCTTTCAAGAGCCATGCACCGATCGAATGAAATGGGACAAAGAGGCGCCCAGGACACCTGGAGCAGTTATGCAGATCGATCTTATGTTGAGTTAGAGGAAAATAGGAGAGCAAAGAGATTGGCCTTTTCAGTCGGAGTATTAACAGAACCATCAGATCGAATAAGAGATATAACGTGATAATAGCCAGCCAGCAGCCAACTGTAATAGCAGCAGCAGCGCTCTTCTGCTCTTTAGCAGCAGCCAATAGCCCAGCAGCAGCAGCAACAACGCCAGCAGCCAGCAGCAGCAGCATGCCAGCAACCAGCAGCAGCCAGCAGCAACCAGCAGCAGCCAGCGTAGCAGCCAGCGATTTTTGTATAACTTATATATTACAAAGGATAAAAAGGATTTTTAAGCTCGACCGGGTAGTCAATTAAAACAATCAACATTCAAGGATCAGACAGCAAAATGTAACGGACTAAAAAGTAACGGAAAAATAGCTTAGACTATTAGGGCGTTATTACTGGAAGAAAAAAATTAGATCCGTTGCTCCGTTGCCTCAAGAATAGTTCTGGGTGAAAGTAACGGGTAACGGATCGTGCCCGCACTCTGTGTAACGCTTAACTTATATATATATATATATATATATATATATATATATATATAACTAATATATATATATATATATATGTATAACAGCATAATATATGCTATATGCTATGCTATATCAGTATGTTATTAACTAGCAACTTATTATATCTTCATTGTGTATTACGACACTGTATATTAATCTTTACATTATAACAACAACAACTATATATATATATATATATATATAACATTAACCAACTATATATATATATTGTAGCAGCAACAACTAACTCTAGCACTGCTGCCAACCTTTATCTTCTTCTTCTGCCTGTCTTGGGATGGGTTGATTGGGGAACAGTAAGGGAATTCGATGGATGATACAGGATATATTTATTTATATAAATAAATAATTCGATAAATAAATAATTTTTTGCTCATTCAATAGCCATGCAGTAGTACTACAATTTTTTATTTTATATTATCTTTAATTCTAAACGGAACATTTTATATTAAGAAAGGTATAATGTATTGCACTATTGGGGAAATTTATGTAAAGAAAATTTCTGATTTAAATAATGGTTTTTCTTGCTTTGTTACAAATGAGTTATGAGATGGATTTTAGTATTTTCAGTGTACAGTTGGTATATTGGCTAAACTTACAAAATAAATCTTTTTCATTCAAATGTTACATAGTGGACTATGTCCACCAAAGCTTGCTTGTCCCTATTCACCCCACGTGATGTGCCTTGTTAGGATGAATAGGGACACCGTCATTATTCTATTTTTATGTATTATTATTATTATTATTATTGATAAATATTATTATTATTATTGGTGTAAAAAATGAAAAACTTTGTATTGTGTGTATTATGATATATTATTAATATATTATTATTATTATTATTATTATTATTGATTGGAATTTAACATTTTTGTGAACTAATTTAATATAGACAGACTCAGGATGTCTCAATGGAAGATCTGTAAATAAAACATAAGCCATCTTATGTAATATGAGATTCCAGGATTTCCTATTCAGTATTCACCTCCCCCATCCGCCCCGAATAGGGTGAATAGGGACACCACATTTTTATACTTACTTTATTATGTATCATTATTGACACTTTTATACTTATGGCTAATTTTAATATAGTAAACAATTACCTATTTTAAGAAAAATTAAAATAAAAAAATAATTTTATACACAAATTTGTACTCAGGAGATCTCCCTATTCACAATTTCACCCCATATGGTGTCCTCACCACATAAAGGAAAGTTCGAATAAGCTTCCCACATAGCACATGATATGCTCAGCATGTTCCATACTAGTTCCAAATGTTCTACACACATCCCGGGATATTTTGTATATTCTTAGAATATGCTTAGAATATTACCAAAAGCATATTCCATATGTGTTGGTTGTGGAATGTGTTCAGAATGTGATAAGCAAACTACCAAAGAACGTTCTTGTATTGAAATTTTTTGAACATTCTATGAATATTCTTGGTAACTTCTTTAAAACAAGGTTGTGGATCAGTGTCAAGAGCTGTTATTATAAATTATAGTCGATCCTGAAATTGACCATGGCGGAATCTTACATGCCAGCCAGCCAGCCCAGCAGCCAGTAATGTAGCCTGTAGTAACCAGCCAGCAACAACCAGCAGCAGCCCAGCAGCAGCCAGCTGCCTATTTAGCTATGCTTAGCCCAACCAGCTAGCTAGCCAATAGCCAGCCAGCCAGCCAATAACATTGTAATAGCCAGCAATATATGTAGCAACTAGCCAGCCAGCCAACCAGCAGCAATGCCAACATATACATACCATGTTGCTCTTCACAACCAGCAGTATCTGCAGCAGCAGCCAGCCAGCCAATATGTAGCAACGCAACCCAGCAGCAACCAGCCAGCAGTAATAATAGCCATGTATGTATATGTATATAACCAACCAACCATTATTGCTGTAAATATACACTCTCTCTCTCTCTCTCTCTCTCTCTCTCTCTCTATATATATATATATATATATATTTGTGTATAAATTAATGCAAATATTATAATAAGAGTATTTAATAAAATAATTAGAAATTATTAATAATTAATGAGAATAATACGTTTCAATATCATCTTACGCCTGGCAGTTTGGAACTTCTCCATAAGGTTTGGTTGAGGAATGTGCTCAGAATGTGATAAGCAAATTACCAAAGAACGTTCTTATATTGAAAAATATTCTTGGTAACTTCTTCAAAACAGGAATGTGGATCAGAGTCAGAGCTGTTAATTATATAAATTATAGTCGATCTGAAACTGACCATGGCAATTGACTATATATATATATATATATATATATATATAATACATATATATATATACTTTCATATAACCTTAGCAACATAACCTTATAATATATATTTCTTTTATATATGTATCTCCAGCGCTCTTTATATTCTTTGTAACCATATATATATATATATATTTATATATATATACTTGTCCGTGTCGGCAATAGCAGCAGCTAAAACAGAATATATATATATATATATATATATATATATATATATATATATTAATGCCGGAAAAGAAAAAAAATATTTTATTAATTGTTAATAAAATAATTAAAATTATTAATACATTATTGAAAATAATACGTCTAAATATCATATGTTACGCCTAGCAATTTTGAACTTCTTCTGGCAGCGAAACTCTTTCTCTGCCTTCTGGCAAAAATTAAATTGAAAAATAAAAATTAATTAGCCATTCAG
>JABUQX010005951.1:47500-52500 GCA_015478945.1 Trachelipus rathkii
ATTATCATGTTTATAACTATAACAACAACCTTAACCCACAAATATTAATATATATTTATGTATATTATATATATATATGTATTTCTCTCTCTCATTATTTTAGTAATAATAATAATAATAATAATAATATATAACAACAATAATATGTATATATATGTAATATAATATATATATTTCTTTCTCTCTTTTATATATATATATATATAACTAACTATATATATATATTTAAATATATATATATAATAACCTCTGTTTTGGTTGCTATATATATGCTTAACCAATATATACATTATATTTGTTTATATCTAATAAATCAATATATTATATATATATATAATAATATATATAATATAATATAATATAGCATATAATAATATATGCTAATAATAATAATAACCTTATATAATATGTATATATTAATATTAATTGATATCACGGATATCACATCCATGAATGTCAAGATTCACATTCATTGATGTCACTATGTAACATGTATATATATATATATATATAAACATAATAATATATATATATATATATATATATATATATATATATATATATATATGCATAATAATATATGTAACCAACTAATAACTATATATATATATATACAATATGCTATATATAACTATACTACTATTACCTCTGCTGCTCGCTCTTTATACTCTATTCATTCCAACAGATGAGTACTCATAGAAGAAAGCAGATACCGATACAAAATGGTGTCAATGTTGATTCTCTTTTGAATGAGATCCCTTCCGACTTTGAAGAGGAAACGGACCAAGAAAGTGACTCTGAAGATGAGAGCTGTTGGATCCGTTAATGAATATAATTCTATTCAACAACTTTTTGAAAAATGCTGGATCAGTGTTTTTTGTTTATTACCTAAAGAGTTATTCTATTTTGCATCTATATTGATTTTAAGGATAACTTCAGATGATCATGTTAGAATATTTTCAAATATAATTCTGCAATGTGTGTTAGATGTGTTTGACTTGTATATGTCACCAATCTTCTCAAAAGCTCTTCTGAGACAACACTCCACAAAAAATATTTAAAAGAAAAAAGAAAAAAGAAAAAAGAAAAGCATTACTAGGATTAATAATGATAATTATCTGCATTGATCACTCAGTGTGGTCAAATTGTTGTCTGGGATTATTCAGAAGGAGCGTTTGTGAAGATATTTGAAAGCATTTAGGGATCAGTCTGGGCATTCTCAGGCAATTTAGATCTTTCATGTTCTAATATTCTTGGAACACTTCGATATTACAGGGGATCTTCAGATTCTAATTCCTGCCGGATGTCCAAATTCCTGGTAATGCAATGAGCGGACATTTCATGTTCATGTGCATTCTCAGAACTTATAATTACGGAACATTGAAATGTAGAAAAGACTAACTAGAAAAAGACATTCTTGCAGGATGTCCAGCATTCTCAGGTAGTTAAATGGACAGATCTTTCATGTTCTTGTTCTTAGAACTATAATTAATAATATCATGAGATCTTCAAGAATTGACTCTGTTATTCCCTAGGATGTCAAGGAACATTCTCGGAAATGAACCTTTTCAAGTTCAGGCCGGACTGCTCCAGAGTTCATGTAACATTCTCGGAACATAGGTGGAACATTTGGGACTCATGTGACTAGAACATACTAATATTCCACTGAGATGTTTAAGATCGTTCTTAGAATATGTTAAATATGACAGGTTTAATTAGCTTATTTAGCTTTGTTAATAGAATTAGTAATTACCTAGTATGTAATTGCTTGTTATATAGGCCAATGATTTCAGAAAATAAATTCCAAAAAGTGTATTAGGAGAAAGTGGGGAGACGAAGTTTTATTTAAAGTGTGCCTTCACCCCTCAACTTGATATATATATATATATAATATATATATATATATATATATATATATATATATATATATATATATATGCCTATATATAACCTTAGCCAACTAGCCAATATTCTCTATAATTACATACATATGTAATATAATATGTAATATATATATACATATATATATATTACTCCTCTCTATCTTTATATTGATATGTGTTATATATATATATAATATATATGTAATAATATATGTAATAATAATATATATTATCTGCCATGAACATTATAACTTAACCTTTTATATCTTTATCTCTCTCTCTATATATGTATATATAAGAAATATTTATTTCTAAATATGTATATATAAATATTTATGTAATTTATGAAATATTTATATAATATATATATACTCTTTCTATATATATATATATATCATATATATATAATAGCTCATAATATATGTTCTTTACTTTCTATCATAACAATATATATAATAATAATAATAATATGTATATATATAAAAATGTTTATATGTATATATATAAATGTTATAACTAAATATTATATATAATAATAACATAAATATAATATTTATATATTATATTTCATATATATATCATATCTAATATGTAATAATAATAATAACATGTATAACTAACCACCTATATATATTTATATATGTAATAATAATATGTATTATAAATATATGGATATTGTAGCCTTAATAATAATAACCAACAACCACCTCTCTATCTGCCTCATCTCTAACATAATCCTCATCCTCTCTATATCCTCCATATAGTACTTAACATAATCTCTATATCTTTGTTCATTATTTGGACATGGATCTCTATATCATATATATTTAAAATATAGTGATAATATTATCTCTCTCTATATATATGTTTTCTTTAATATGTAATATGTAATATATATATATATAACTAATAACAAGCTTAATAATATATGTAATAATAATAATAACTTAATAACATATGTATATATATATAATAACATATATATATATTTAAAAATATAGTAATAATAATAATATGTTTTAAATATAATAATATATTATACATATATATATATATAATAATATAATATGTATATATGTAATATGTACATGACAAAATATAGCCAACTTAACCAATAACATATATATGTGATTTATATATATAAATAATAATAATATGTATATGTAATAATAATATATATATATATAATATATATATATATATATATGTAATAATAATAATATATGTATAATTTAGAAAAATATATATAATAATAATATATAAATATCAATATTTTATATATATATATATAATAATAATATATATATGTATGTAATATATATATATAGCAACAATATATATAATATATAATATGTATATTTGAAATATATATGTAATAATAATATGTAATAATATATATACTCCTCAATATATATATCTCTCTCTCTCTCTCTCTCTCTTTTTATATATTAAATATAATATATATATATATAACATATATAATATACTCATTTATGTGTTCATATATATATATATAACCAACCTTGTAACAGCCTTATGTATAACATAACATTACTCTCTCTCTCTCTCTCTCGTCAAAAAAGATTTTCTGTGTGATTATCGTAACTTTTCTACTCAGTCTAAATGAAAGGATATACTCATAAAAATCATAAATAGGTTGGAGCAGCCCGAATGGTTACTAATGTGAAAATAAAAAAAATGTTGGAGTGTGATTCATTCACTGACTTAATTCAATCAAATGTTACAAATTAGTTTTTATACTATATGATTTATAAAAGAAACGACTTTAAAAAATATATTTTAGTAATTTATAACCATTTTCCTGTAAAATATTATATAAAAAATTAACGTTTGTAGAAGTTTGTGACATAATGTTATAGCAGTACATAATTAATTCATTGTTTTTAGTCTTGTACTGATCTCCGCTTGTACATATTTCACCAAAAGCATTTTGAGAATATTCCCACCTGGTCCCATTTACCCAGGAAAATGTATCAGGTGGTCCCATTTGCCCCATATTAAAATTTCTGAAATAAAAATCATTCAGGACTTATGCGATATGTTTTAACAATCTTGGTAGCTTAAGGAGGTACAAATTTATTTAATAATATATAATATATATACATAAATATTATTTTTAAAATATTCTTAATAAAAATATAGATATATTATAATTATAATAATAATAATAATAATAATAACCAATAATAATAATAACCAACCAACAACGCCTGTTGTTCCATTCTCATATTAATTTTATATTTATCTATTTTCTTTATATCTATAAATAGTGGTATTCTTTCTTATAAGTAAGTGAAATATATGTTATATAATGTGTTTTTATATATTGAAATATATATATTTAAATCTATATATATATATATATATATATATATATATATATATATATATATATACTTACTCGTGTCGTAAACAGGAAGGAAGCTTTTATAATTTTAGGAAAAAAAGGCCATATTTTACAAAAAATATTTTTGGCAAGCTTAGACTTTAGTTGTTTTCAATCCATCATAATTAAACTGAGTATGTGAGGAATAACTGTATATATATATATATATATATGTATATATATAGCATAACTGCTCTCAATCTTTCTCATGACCTCTGCTGTTTTCTGCTATCTCCTCTGTCTCACTCTTGTTCTGCTGCTGCTCTTATAATATGTATGTATGTAATAATAATATATATATAACTTAATAATAATAATAATAATAATAACGCTCTCAAATGTTATATCAGGCATCTAAAGAGGGCAGAGATAATTTGACTAGATGGATTTGGAAGTTATGTAACAAAACGTTTATTGGAAAGAGTATAATTTCAAAGAGATTGAAATAAGTGGCATAAGGAACAATAGAACATATGGAGATAGTTTACTAGAGTTTTGGGAAGATTTATGTTAAAGTATTTGGGGGTTGAAAAAGAAGTACGTCAGTAATAAAGATTGAATAGTAGGAAACAGGATATTTAGAAGTGGTTAGGATGTGTGGGTCAAATTTTACATTGAAGCAAATGATTGAAAATGAAAAAGAATAATTTTATTTAGGTTTTTTTTTGGATTTGCAGCAGCCGTATGATAGGATTAATAGGGAGCTCTAT
>JABUQX010005951.1:57500-62500 GCA_015478945.1 Trachelipus rathkii
TTGTATATTTATATATAGCCAATATATTTTTTTTCTTTTTCTTTTTACAGTTGTCATCACCACTCACGGGCAGAGCTCTATTCAGGGAGGGGGTGTTACAAGCCAAAATTTCATCCGCTAGCGCAAATAACGCAGATGAGCAGAGACGCAGACTTTAAAGTGAGGGAGATTAAATTCAGTAGGAAATACTGAAGATGGAAGAGAGTTCCACAGAACAGAGGTGGTAGGAAAGAAGGAAGCACCGCAGCGAACTAACCTGGAGTTACCAATATCTACACAAAACTCGTGCGCAGATACAGCACCCCTAGTGCTACGAGGGCGTCGTAAAGGTGGTGGCACGCGAGTGGTAATTTCCTTCGAACACCTGCCGCTGCGGTACCTATAGAAAAGAGATAAAGCACCAACATAGCGCCGAAAAGATAGAGGGCCAAGTGAACTGGAAAGTACAGAACAGTTTATAAGCCTTTAGGTTTTTGATCGACCCTGTCCAAAAGCCGAGAAAAACCAAAGTCCCCCCAGATATGAGAACAGTACTACATACAAAGGCGGATGAGACCTTTGTATAGCTGGAGTCAGAGAAGAAGAAAAAAGTCTCTTGGTCTAAGCAGAACTCCCAGTTTCTTTAAAGGCCGCCCTAGCAACCGTTGTGAGAGTGAGGTTTCAAGACAT
Source organism: Trachelipus rathkii (assembly GCA_015478945.1). Lineage (NCBI taxonomy): Eukaryota > Metazoa > Arthropoda > Malacostraca > Isopoda > Trachelipodidae > Trachelipus > Trachelipus rathkii. The sequence continues at coordinate 58,170 of JABUQX010005951.1, forward strand.
TTTTTGCTTATCAACGCTTCATGTTATATTGTGAACAGACCGTCAAGTAAAGTTTCAAATAGAAGTGAAGTTAACAAGGTGTTATAGAGAGGGAGATTTGTAGAAGTTGAGTTTTTAAAGAATTGAGTTTCACAAGGTTGAGACGACCCAACTCGGAAATTCTATCCAGATCAGCGAGAATAGAATCGGAAAGATTAAGACGAGAGGCAATTCTAGAAGTAAAAGAGGGAGCAGAATTGAAATGAATAAATATATATATATATATATATATATATATATATATATAATATATATATATATATATATATATATACTATATACCTTTATATATTTTTATATATATATATATATATATATATATATATATATATATATATATATATATATATATATATATATATATATATATATATATATATATAAATTAATTACCATGAATTTTGTGAAATCTAATAAAAGGAGAAGATTCTCGTAGATTGAAATATCCTTTCTGACTATTTTCATGGTTGAAACTTCGAAAATATTCTTGTAAAGCACAATAGATAAATACCATATAACAAAAAATGCCAAAGAATTTTTTAACATCAGCACATTTTAAAAAATAATTCTTCATTTTCGGCTGTAATAAAATAGTTTTTAATTTTGTTTTAAATTATTTTTCTACTATTTTTTTTTAAATCGAGATTTTTTGCTGTGTAAAGTTTTGTCTTATACACTTAGAGATTTATTGAAAAGTAAGGAATTTGTTTTTTAGAAATTTTAATTTTGAAAACATGCATACGCTTATATATATATATATATATATATATATATATATATATATATATATATATATATATATATATATATATATATATATATATATATATATATATATATATATATATATACTATATATATATATATATATATATATATATTGTAATAAATTGGAACTATATACACAAACTTGTTATTTAATCAATAAACTTTTAATTTGCAACAAATGGAAGGAGAGGAAGATAACCACGATTGATTTTCTAAATATAATTTGTGTAATAGCTCAGACAATAAATATATAAATCCTAACTTTTAATTTTATTTACAATCCTACATTCAAAATAGCTATCAACTTAAATAATAATTGTAATTTCCTTAAACGATAATATTAAACAACACCTAGTGAAATGGCGACAACGGAGGCAAAGTTTAGGCACAGAAGAGACATTATTAAATATCATTAGTTCAAAATAACGCACAGAAACACAATATTAAATATCATTAGTAAATAAAATACCTGTTAAATAAAATCATATTAACAGACACTTGATAAGTAAAAGTCACACTTTGAGAACTTACTCGTAGTTTATGTTCTTCCAATAATTTTAGTTTCCTTGTTTAATTTCTGACTAATGTCAGACAATGTTCAAAACATGGCACGCAATAATTATTTCACCAATAATAATAGAAAACAAATCACTTTTAAAAAACTTACTCGCAATTGATAATATTCCAATAATTTTAATTACCCTGTTTTAATTTCCGTTGGTAACTAACATTGTTCAGAATATGAGGAGTAAATGCATATGCCTGATCAATCAGGTATAACCACTTTAAACGACAAAAAGTTATAATAATCACAACTTACAAACAACTTACAACTTCATGTCCTCAAAGCTATTCGTCAACTATGAGTATTTCATACGCAAACCTTACAGTCAAATAATCAATTTCGGTTTTGCAATCTGGGAGGGTTTCCATCGTCTCACTTGGAAGTGCGTCTGACTCTGATTAATGCGGCAACTGTTCATCTCACACTCAAACTGTTAATCTTCAATTAAATAGTATCCAAGTATCGGCTCGAGGCTTATTCCCTAAAATATATAAATATTTTACAGTTAAGAAACTTTCTCTTTTTTTAAAAAAAAAAAACTTTTTTGCTAAAGAAATATAAACTAATTAAATTTTTAACTTACCGCTCAATCAAGGGAATATTTCTTCTTTTCTATTCCTTCGTAACCTCAGGTTCCTTAAATCTTTTCCTTTCTCCACTTTACATTCTGTCTATTGAGATGGCCCGAGCACAATCTGACATTCTAAAAATATTTGCGATCATCTTACCTTTCAATTGTAGTTGGTTTAGCATTTTACCCACATTCCTCCCAACTCAAGTTTGGGACCCCAAACTTAAAAAGAACGCAAGCTAACTTTCTCATTAATAATAACTAGAACAAAATATTAAACAAAAAAAAAATAACTATTCAAAATTTATATCAACCTATACATTTCCCAAATAAATAGTCACATTTCAGTGCATTGATAATCCATACTTACTAATCTAATTTTTCTTTTTTCTTAGGTTTATTTTTATCATACTGTTTCTTTATCCAATTTCTGCAAGTCTTTTCGTCTTTCTCAAATGTTGTATGATAATTGCTCTTTCTAATTTTTCTTTTTCTCATTTCAATCTCTTTTTTTTCTTCGTCCGTGCTATAACCGCACGCTCCCTCACCTTCGTTCACTTCACCCATACTCCTTTGTTGTTCCCCATCTCCTTTATTCCTCGCCCATTGTCCCTTTAACGGGCAATTTGCTCCAAAATGAGTCGTTGCCCGACATACTACGCATTTTTTAGGCATTCCTTACTTATTTAATGGATTTACCTTATTCTTCCTCTCCATTATTGCAAATTTTTCCTCTAAAACAAACAAGGGTTACGTTCCGCACACCACGAGCACACCACTGTAATAAATTCATACATTTTAGCTAGAAGTGAATCACCTTATATATTATATTATATATATATATAACTATATATATAGATATATACTATATATATATATATAAAATAGTTATGAATTATTTATTATATATATATTATATATATATATATGGGTGTATATTATAAATAGTATATTATAATATTTACTATATGATATAATATTATAATTTAGTATATAGTATATAGGAGTGTATATAGGTATATATATATATATATATTGTATAATATATATATATAATATTTTATATATATATATATATATAGTATATATATTATATTATATATATATATATATATATAAATATTATATATATATATATATATATATATTATATATATTTATACATATATTTATATATATATTTCTATATCTATATATATATATATATATGATATATATATATATTTATATATATATATATAGATATGTGATATTATATTTATAATTATATATATAGTATATATATATATTATATAGTATTATATATATATATAGTATTATATATATAATATATATATAATATAGTATATATTATCATTATTATATATATATAGTATAATATAATTATATATATAATATAATATATATATTATATATATATATAGTTATATATATATAACATGATATATATTATATTATATAATTATATAATATTAATATAGTATATATAATATTTATATCATATATATATATATTATATATATATATAGTATATATTATTATTATATATATAATATAGTGGTATATATATATAGTATGATATATAATATATATATATCATATATATATAACTAATATATATATATATATATATATATATAATATAATATATATATATATACTATATAGTATAGTATATATATATAGGTATATAATATATGATATATATATATATATATATATATATTATAATATATATTATATATATAATATATATATATATATATATATATATACTATATATTATATATATAGTGTATGTATATATATAATATATGTTTATATATATATATTATAGTATATAAATATAATATATATATATATATAAGTGTAAATTTTTATATTAAAAAATATATAATATTAGTACATATTAATATATACTAGTTGTATATATATATATATTATTATATATATATATATATATTATATATATATAGTATATATTATATATATATATATATACGTATATATAGTATTATATATATATAGTATATAATGATATATATATTATTATATTATATATATATATATATATATACTTATATAATATTATATAATATATATATATATAGTAGTATATACTATATATAGTATATATAATATACTATATATTATATATATATTTATAATAGTATATATTATATATATAATAGTATAGTATATATATATATATATATATTATATATATTATATAATTATATAATTATATATAATATATATTTTATTTATATATATATATATTATATTATAATATATATATTTATATTATATCATATATGATATATATATATATATATATTATAATATATATATATATATATATATATATATATATATATATATTATATA
>JABUQX010005951.1:67500-80000 GCA_015478945.1 Trachelipus rathkii
AAAATATAAAAGTAGTGATAGATTAAATAAGAATCGAAACAGGGCTGGCCTAGAATCTGAATTTTCCGCAAATCACAGCACCACACCGCAGCCGACTAACTTTAGACAGTAAATTTTTTGCTGCACCACAACGCACCACATAAAAATGAGTACACCACGAAACGGAATTAATATGAGATCAGATAAAGTTGTTGCGCACACACGCTCGGGCACAGCATTCGATTTTGCCTGTAACTTGATTAGAGACAGTAAGAGGGAACATAATCGTATTGTTTAATATAAAAAAAACAATATCGATAAATCGATAATAATCGATATTTCAATAAATATAAATTATTCCTGCCACTCTCAGTTATAGATCAATATATCAGATATTAAAAATTTAGCATATATATATATGTTATATATATATATATATATAAATATAGAAGATAAAAATTTATATATATATATATATATATATATATATATATATATATATATATATATATATATATATATATATATATATATATATATTTGTAGGTTTTTTTTTATAACTAGATAAATAAAACGCATATCATTAGCTTATGGTGAAAAGTTTATTATGAGTCGAAAGAACAATGTATGGCATTTACTTTTTAAAGATTATCTCATTTAAATGTTGACCGTGACTACGGTTTAAATGGTCCATCCTGAAGGTCCAATCGTGGACGACGCGTTCGAGCATAGCGACCGGTATGTCGTGAATAACGCGAGCAATGTTGGCTTCTAAAGCGTTGATGGAGGCTGGCTTATCCCTGAAGACCAGTGACTTCGCGTAACCCAAAGAAAATAATCCAATAGTAGGCCAATTCACAGATCCAAAACGTGAAATCAATTGCTCACCAAAATGATTTCTCAATAGGTCCATTGTTTCTCGCGCTGTATGGCAAGTAGCGCCGTCTTGTTGAAACCAAAGCTCACGGAGGCCACGGGCTTCAATTTGTGGCAGCAAATATTCCGTTATCATGCCGCGATAGCGTTCCCCATTCACGGTTACATTCTGTCCGGCCTCATTTTTGAAGAAATATGGACCGATGATTCCGCCGCCCCATAGACCACACCAAACTGTGCATTTCTGTGGCTGTAGCGGTAGCTCTTTAAACTCCTCAGGTTGCTCATCAGCCCAAATACGGCAGTTCTGTTTGTTAACATACCCTTTGAGCCAGAAATGGGCCTCATCGCTGAACAAAATCTCGCGATAAAACAGGGGATTTTCATTGAGCTGCTGTAGAGCCCATTCACTGAAAACAATGAGATAAAAAAATGATATAATCTTTAAAAAGTAAATGCCATACATTGTTCTTTTGACTCATAATAAACTTTTCACCATAAGCTTCAATGTTATGCGTTTTATTTCCATCGTAAAAACAAACCTCCAAATGAATCACCAATTATATATATATATATATATATATATATATATATATATATATATATATATATATATATATATATATATATATATATATATATGATATATATATATATATATATATATATAAAATATATATATATATATATATATATATATATGGTATATATAAGGTTAGTTATTATATATATATATACATATATATTATATATATATATATATGTTGTTATATATAATTATATTATTATATATATATATTTCTATATATATATATATTATATATATATATATACATATATATAGCAGTATTATTATTATATATACATATATTATTGTTATTATTGCTACATACATATTACACATATAAATATGCTATATTATTATATTATGCTATAGTTATATATTATTGTTAAAGCATAAAGAAGTTACATATATATATTATTATATATATATATTATATATATATATATATATATATATTATATATAAGAAGAAAGAGTTATTAAAAATAGTTGGTTATATTATTGTTATTGTTACATATATACATATATATATATATATTATTATTGTATATATATTATTATATATATATATATTATTATTATTAATATATATTATTATTATTATTATATATATATATATACATATATATATATTATTATTATTATTATTATTATATATATATTACATATATATAATACATTATTATTATTTATTGTTAGCTATTATATTACATATTGCCATATATACTATATTTATACTTTATATATATATATATATATATATATATATATATATATATATATATATATATATATATATATATATATATATATATATATATATATATATATATATATATATATATATAAATCTTGAAATAAAAATATAGTCGAACAAATGAGATGTCTTCCTATATTTCAATGAACCTGTAAAACTCAAATTTGATAGTTGCAAGTTCTAACTGGGAGTCTGAGCACCCCCTGGAATGGGTCCCAGAAGAAAAATTAGAAAAGCAAAAGAGTGATTAACAGAGAAAGATAGTGGAATAATGGGATTCCTGAGGAATCAGAAACGGTAAGGTCCCCACACGTTCTAAGGAACGAACACCAAAATGGGATTTTACCCTTAAAATGAAACTTTTATGGTGGATTCATTTGTAAATTGTTAACTACTTAGATGATTGCTGTAGCAGCCGTAAATTGCACAATTTGTGAATCTTAATTGCTTATTAAGTATATGGTCACTTTTATTATAGCTCTCTTACTATTTTTCTCTTCTTTAACTTAATCTAATCAAGTCTAGCCTAGATTAGAATACTGAACAAACACAAACATATTCACACACACACACGCACACACACATATCATATTAATAATAGAGACAATTTACTTATTCTCCTCTAGCTATACTTTTTAATTTATTGTTTAACCAAACCTAATGTATTCTTACAGTTCACATGACTGTTATTTCTACATCATCAGGCGTCTCTGTCCCGTATTCTAAAAGTTGTTGGCAAAAATTTATATTTTAACATATTTTTTTTTTGATAGCTAAAACATTTTTATTCTCGCATATTTAATATTAACAGATCGTTTTTCTTTTCTATGCGCTAACTTTTATATTTTCTTTAAGCTTTTATTATTTTCAGCTACAAAGGAATTTTATTTTCAAGATTTTAATTTATATATATATTTTGTTTTAAGTTTTTATTATTTCATAAATTTTATTTTGACTGTAAAATTTTTATTGTTTCATGTTTTATTTTCCATTTATTTTTTGTTTAAAGTTTTTTGTTTATTTATTTTCAATTTTACCTGTTTCAATAAAGAGATATTAAAACATTTTGTTTTTACTAAAAAAAAACAATTTTTTTTATTAAAAATATGTATTTATTGACCCTAAAGCAATAGCGCAAACGCCTCATCTCAACCCCCTCCCATAAGGCTATGCACCACTCCTTAACTGCTTTACGTCATGTTTGAACACATTTTGTTTAAACAAAACATAAAAACAAGTTCTTTGCTTGGACATAGTAAAGATAAGTTATTTGTGTGAACATAACATGAAATTTCCTAAAAGCATGTTATTTTTTCTAAATTTTTTATTCTTTTTATGTATGTACCGTAAAATATAAATTAATCAATAAATCAATAATGAAACTCCATTTCATCTCACCCATCCATAACATCTGTGATCTATTGATCAACCAATAAAGTTATATTATCCCATCAGCTATTGTGATACAAGATCAAATGTTTAAACACAATTTCTGTCTATCCCTTTCTCTAACTTTGATTAACCTAGTTAAACGCAACTATCCTAACCCGGACTAACTTTCTTTTGCATTTGGAGAAGAGTAGTACATGGAAAGATCAGTTAAGGGTTGCTATTAATTGAACAACTTGGAACAACACAGATAAGTGAACAACATTCCTGATTTGCAACTGACACAGCCTCCCAGTTATGTGGGAGATGGTAATTCTGGGAAATTAACAATTTACAGCTTGGAATTCTACTCAAATTGCATGAAATTTTTTATTCTGCTAAGATACTCCAGTTATATAAGGGTCTTAATCGCCCCTGTATAGAATACTGTTCCCACATTTGGGGTGGTTCCGGTTCCACCCTCCTTTTGGATAGAGTTGAAGCTAAGGCTAAGAGGCTTATAAACTGTCCCATACTTTCTGACTCCCGTCAAGGGACGTGACGTTGGTGCAATATCTCTTTTCTATAGGTATTACAAGGGTAGGTGCTAGAGAGAATTGACCTCTCCCATTCTTCCACCACTGCGTCACACTCGTAACACAAGAGGTGCCTTGTTCTCACATGAAAATTGTGTGAATATTGGAGACTCAATGATCACTCGTTGTGGTACCTCCTTCTTTCCAGCCACATTTGTTTTGTGGAACTCCTTGCCCTCCTCTATTTTCCTTCCAATATTATATCTTCCTCTATTTAAGTCCCGCGTCTGTGCCCACCTGATGGAATTGCGTTAGATAAGGGACAGGGTGGGTTTACTTTCAATTTATTTTAATTTTTGTTTTCCTTTTTGTAATTTTTAATTATATTTATTTTTTGCCCTCTCCTTTTGAAAAGGGCATTGCGCATGAGTGGTGGTATCATGTAAAAAGAAAAAAAAAAATATATATATATAGATATATATATATATATTTCAATATATATACAACAAATTTTATTTTATATATATATAGAAGTATATACATATATATATATATATATATATACATATACATATGTTATATATATATATATATTATATATATATTATTACATATATATATTATAGTTAGAAGAAGAGTTGGTTATGCTACATATGCTATTATTATTATATATATATATATATAACATATATATATATATATATATATAGTATATATATATATATATATATATATATATATATTGCTATATATATTATTATATATATATATATATATATATATATTATTATACATATATATATATTAAGGTTATATATATATATATATATATATATATATATATATACATATATATATATATATAGGTTGGAACAAATGAAAAAAACCATTGGTTTTTTTAAATAAACCAAATAAACCAATGTTTTTTTTTTTTTTTTTTTTTTTTTTTTTTTTTTTTTTTTATTTTTATTGTTTTTATTTTTTTTTAATTTATTTTAATAGATTTTAAAAACAAAAATCACTACTGAAACTGTTATACACATGTGCTAACACATATTTTAAAATTATTTAATAAATTAAATTAATAAATTTCAAATTTTCTTGATAACTGTAAACTGATATAAAATTATTATTATTTTTTTGAGTTTTACATAAACTCATAAAAAAATAAAAGGGTATATTATAAAATATAAACTATAATCTGAAAAAAAAAAAGTTTATACTTTATTATTTCACCAAAAAAAAAAAAAAAAAAAACGCATAAAGAAAAGTTTATTCAAATTAACCTATAATGATATACAAATGAATTCTTATTTACCTTTATATTTGAATACTAGGAATATATATATATATATATATATATATATATATATATATATATATATATATATATATATATATATATATATATATATATATATATATATATATATATATATATATATATATATATAGAGAGAGAGAGAGAGAGAGAGAGAGAGAGAGAGAGAGAGAGAGAGAGAGAGAGAGAGAGAGAGAGAGAGAGAGAGAGAGAGAGAGAGAGAGAGAGAGAGAGAGAGAGAGAGAGAGAGAGAGAGAGAGAGAGAGAGAGAGAGAGAGAGAGAGAGAGAGATTCATCATTAAAAGTCGAAACTGAAATTATCATTAAGAATTTTATACAAAAAACTAATTTTCCTGCTTTAGCTGTTCCCAACCTATTTCTAATGTTGCTGTGCACAAGTCCAAAAGTTGAAAATACCCTTTCAACATTAGCAGTTGATGAAGTTGTTGACAATATGCTTATTATTTTATATATGACCTTCTCATCTAATTTTTCTTTGAGAGATCTGTACCAAGATGGAGTCACTGCTGACAACAGAGACTCATCAAATAGGTAACCTTTATGAAATGGAGGAGAATTTGCTCTTAATTTTATTCCATAAATTCCACTGCTTTTGAATACTCATCCTCTGGAAGTACTGTGGTCTGATATCTTGGTTAAAAATATATGCCAATAAGTGAGCTTCTGTTACTGCCTGATGATACCTCCTTTTTACTTTTGTTTTAAATCTTGTCTGTTGAGTGGTGGATTAAGCTGTTCTAGCTCCATATTCATATTTTTCAAAATATAAACATCATCACTTAGTTTACAGTCATTGCCTTCTAGCTTGGTTGATGCTGTGGCCACACACTCCACAAATGAGTTTTATTATAATCTTTTGAAATGTGGCATCGATGGGTAGAAAATGAAATCCTCAAGAGCTCGAAAAAAGAATCATGTTTTAAACATGTTAAATTTACAATATATATATATATATATATATATATATATATATATATATATATTATTGGTTATTATTATATATATATATTATATTATTATTATTATTATTATTATTATTATTGTTATTATATTATATATTGGTTACATACATATATACAAATTCTAAAAAAAAAATATATATTAAAAATATTAATATATATATATATATATATATATATATATATATATATATATATATATATATATATATATGTTTATATATATAGATTCGTGCATTATATTATTATTTAAAAAAATTATAAATAAAGAGACATATATATTATTATTATATTACATATACATATTATACATACATTGAAGAGTTAAAGATATAGATCGTTACTTTTTCAAGTTTTCTAAATATAATAAGAGTTGGTCTTCCATATTTTATTAGTAGAATTTTAGATATAGGACCTCGACAATTGAGGCGGAATTTAATAATAGCAAGAATAACCAAAACATATTTAAACATTTGAAAAGAAATATTTATTACCGACTAGTTTCGGGTAAGACAGCAGCTTCCCATTTTCAAGGTTGATAACATAATGATAAGATTTATACAAAATAAATAGTATAAAATTAAAATTAAAATAAATAATATTAAACTTATTGATAGAGAATGATTAAAGTATAGACTTGAAAAAAGTTCACGAATAGGACAAAATTTCACTTCAGTAGTATTAAGCTATTAATATTTAAATTTTCATTTAATTTTGGTTTAAGATGCCAAATATATAAGGATTCCAACAAAAGAAGATCAGGTTCCTCAGCTTGGGCTAATATACTAAAATTGGTATCCTGTATATGATGGTTTTCACGGAGAGAATGAGCATTTATAGCTGAAAAGGGAGGATGATGAAGATGATCTAGGGTTCTAAATGATATACCTCTATGTTCTGCAATACGAGTGGAAAGGTTTCTAATAGTCTTTCCTATGTAGGTGACGTCACCACACTTATATTGATAAATTACTGAAGAACACAGAGGAATAGGTAGTTTATCTTTGAATCTAAAATAACTTCCAATTTTCATTTCACTGGAGAATATTAATTTAAATTTGAACTGGGGAAAGTTTGTTTTTAAAAGAGAATCAATTTTACGTCGAATTTCATAACTCATTCTTCCCATGAAAGGTAACTTCATATACAGGATATCCTTGGGAACTATCATCCGAGTAGGAGGTTTATTTGTAAATTTTGAAGAAAGTAATTTACGGAAAGTTTTGTCAATCAAAAATTCTGGAAACCCATTCTTCATGAATAACGATTTCAGGAATTCTAGTTCATTTGAGAGATTGACATAAGAGGATGAAATCTTGTATCCTCTATCAAAAAGTGTCTTGATTAAGTTAATTTTAAAAATATGAAAGAATTAAATTTAGTTGTCAATCCAGTAAAAGTAGGTTTCCTGAAAACGCTAGTGTGGAATTTGTTGTCGTCCTTATATACTTTGATATCAAGAAAAGCCAGACAATTATTCTTCTCAACATCAACTGTGAATTTGATATTCGGATGTTTGGAGTTGATGTATTGTAAAAATTTGTCAATATGATCATTGGACTTAAAAAGAAGAAAAGAGTCATCAACATATCTTCGATAAAGTACAGGTTTAAATTCATCTGGGCATTCATTAAGCCAAATTTCTTCATAAAAACACATGAAGATGTTGCTAAGAGTTGGTCAGAGGACTACCCATAGCAACACCATCAATTTGTTTATAAAAACTACCATTGAATAAGAATATTATATCTTTCGTTGATATGTAGAGTAACTCCCTAAAACTTGGTAAATCAAGGCCATGAACTGTTGACGAATTCTTAAACAAAGAATTTAAAATGATTTCTAAAGTCTCTTCTAATGGCACATTAGTAAATAAACTTTGAACATCAAAGCTTGCCATATGATATAAATTTGCATTTGGAAAATTTATTATTTCGTTAACGAAAGAAAAAGTATCTTTAACAGTGTAAAGATTTGTCGTTAAATTTTCTAAGATAGGGACGAAAAATTTTGATAGTTTATAATTAATAGTGCCAATAGCAGACAAAATAGGTCGAACCGGGCAGTCAGGTTTATGCACTTTTGGCAGTCCATATAAGATTCCTGGCTTGGCACCGGAGGAATAAAGAGAGGAATAAGTTCTATCATCAATTTTGTTTGAACCTTTTAGTTTCCTGAGTAATCTATTCAATTTATCCTCAGTGGAATGTATGATTTTATGACAGTCTCCAGTTATGACTTCAAATTTAGTTAAGTCTGAAAGAATATTTAATACTTTTTCAATGTAGTCTCTTTTGTCCAGAAGTACAATACCAGCTCCTTTGTCGGGTTTAGTAATTATTAGGTCATTATTGTTTGAAAGTTCCTTTAAGTTTTGGATATCACTCCTAGAAAATACATGAACAAGGTTCTTGGGGTTAAATTTGCGAAATGAAGTGAAAGCTAAATTTCGAATATCGTTGAATACAGACTTTTGTTTACTTTCAGAAAATTTGTACAAAGGAGAAACGTTCAATTTTCGTAGTAGTTTTTCAAAAGGAAGAAAAAATTTGCAAATATTTAATTTCCGGGGAATAAGTTCAAAATTTAAGCCTTTAGCAAGAGTGTTCATTGTACTTTCATTAAGCCTAAAGGAGCTATAATTAAAAATAACCGAATTTGGATTAATATTCTCGTGATTTGAAGAGATTCCTAAAGATAAAAGCTTCTTATCATGAGCAGTCTTGATAGTTGAAGAAGTGTTATCTGCGGTTCTAGACAAAATGCGACAGGCAAATATGAAGTCAAGGTAAGAAATACTATTCCGTAGGTCATTAGAGAGTTTGTTAACATTTTCAGATGTAGTTCTAATTATCCTTTCCTTATTTGTAATTTCCTTGTTTAGAAGGATCATTTGGCATTTCTTGTATGTTTTGGAACCATACATACGTTTATTCCATAATTTGAAAAATATGAATTTAGGAAATATTTTGTTAAGTTTACAGGTTTTCAAAAATATAAGGTCACGTTGAAATTTTGTCTTCTTAATCGTTACTTTTTCAAGTTTTCTAAATATAATAAGAGTTGGTCTTCCATATTTTATTAGTAGAATTTTAGATATAGGACCTCGACAATTGAGGCGGAATTTAATAATAGCAAGAATAACCAAAACATATTTAAACATTTGAAAAGAAATATTTATTACCGACTAGTTTCGGGTAAGACAGCAGCTTCCCATTTTCAAGGTTGATAACATAATGATAAGATTTATACAAAATAAATAGTATATAATTAGAATTAATCTATACTTTAATCATTCTTTATCAATAAGTTTAATATTATTTATTTTAATTTTAATTTTATACTATTTATTTTGTATAAATCTTATCATTATGTTATCAACCTTGAAAATGGGAAGCTGCTGTCTTACCCGAAACTAGTCGGTAATAAATATTTCTTTTCAAATGTTTAAATATGTTTTGGTTATTCTTGCTATTATTAAATTCCGCCTCAATTGTCGAGGTCCTATATCTAAAATTCTACTAATAAAATATGGAAGACCAACTCTTATTATATTTAGAAAACTTGAAAAAGTAACGATTAAGAAGACAAAATTTCAACGTGACCTTATATTTTTGAAAACCTGTAAACTTAACAAAATATTTCCTAAATTCATATTTTTCAAATTATGGAATAAACGTATGTATGGTTCCAAAACATACAAGAAATGCCAAATGATCCTTCTAAACAAGGAAATTACAAATAAGGAAAGGATAATTAGAACTACATCTGAAAATGTTAACAAACTCTCTAATGACCTACGGAATAGTATTTCTTACCTTGACTTCATATTTGCCTGTCGCATTTTGTCTAGAACCGCAGATAACACTTCTTCAACTATCAAGACTGCTCATGATAAGAAGCTTTTATCTTTAGGAATCTCTTCAAATCACGAGAATATTAATCCAAATTCGGTTATTTTTAATTATAGCTCCTTTAGGCTTAATGAAAGTACAATGAACACTCTTGCTAAAGGCTTAAATTTTGAACTTATTCCCCGGAAATTAAATATTTGCAAATTTTTTCTTCCTTTTGAAAAACTACTACGAAAATTGAACGTTTCTCCTTTGTACAAATTTTCTGAAAGTAAACAAAAGTCTGTATTCAACGATATTCGAAATTTAGCTTTCACTTCATTTCGCAAATTTAACCCCAAGAACCTTGTTCATGTATTTTCTAGGAGTGATATCCAAAACTTAAAGGAACTTTCAAACAATAATGACCTAATAATTACTAAACCCGACAAAGGAGCTGGTATTGTACTTCTGGACAAAAGAGACTACATTGAAAAAGTATTAAATATTCTTTCAGACTTAACTAAATTTGAAGTCATAACTGGAGACTGTCATAAAATCATACATTCCACTGAGGATAAATTGAATAGATTACTCAGGAAACTAAAAGGTTCAAACAAAATTGATGATAGAACTTATTCCTCTCTTTATTCCTCCGGTGCCAAGCCAGGAATCTTATATGGACTGCCAAAAGTGCATAAACCTGACTGCCCGGTTCGACCTATTTTGTCTGCTATTGGCACTATTAATTATAAACTATCAAAATTTTTCGTCCCTATCTTAGAAAATTTAACGACAAATCTTTACACTGTTAAAGATACTTTTTCTTTCGTTAACGAAATAATAAATTTTCCAAATGCAAATTTATATCATATGGCAAGCTTTGATGTTCAAAGTTTATTTACTAATGTGCCATTAGAAGAGACTTTAGAAATCATTTTAAATTCTTTGTTTAAGAATTCGTCAACAGTTCATGGCCTTGATTTACCAAGTTTTAGGGAGTTACTCTACATATCAACGAAAGATATAATATTCTTATTCAATGGTAGTTTTTATAAACAAATTGATGGTGTTGCTATGGGTAGTCCTCTAGGCCCAACTCTTAGCAACATCTTCATGTGTTTTTATGAAGAAATTTGGCTTAATGAATGCCCAGATGAATTTAAACCTGTACTTTATCGAAGATATGTTGATGACTCTTTTCTTCTTTTTAAGTCCAATGATCATATTGACAAATTTTTACAATACATCAACTCCAAACATCCGAATATCAAATTCACAGTTGATGTTGAGAAGAATAATTGTCTGGCTTTTCTTGATATCAAAGTATATAAGGACGACAACAAATTCCACACTAGCGTTTTCAGGAAACCTACTTTTACTGGATTGACAACTAAATTTAATTCTTTCATTCCTCATATTTTTAAAATTAACTTAATCAAGACACTTTTTGATAGGGGATACAAGATTTCATCCTCTTATGTCAATCTCTCAAATGAACTAGAATTCCTGAAATCGTTATTCATGAAGAATGGGTTTCCAGAATTTTTGATTGACAAAACTTTCCGTAAATTACTTTCTTCAAAATTTACAAATAAACCTCCTACTCGGATGATAGTTCCCAAGGATATCCTGTATATGAAGTTACCTTTCATGGGAAGAATGAGTTATGAAATTCGACGTAAAATTGATTCTCTTTTAAAAACAAACTTTCCCCAGTTCAAATTTAAATTAATATTCTCCAGTGAAATGAAAATTGGAGGTTATTTTAGATTCAAAGATAAACTACCTATTCCTCTGTGTTCTTCAGTAATTTATCAATATAAGTGTGGTGACTGTAATGCCACCTACATAGGAAAGACCATTAGAAACCTTTCCACTCGTATTGCAGAACATAGAGGTATATCATTTAGAACCCTAGATCATCTTCATCATCCTCCCTTTTCAGCTATAAATGCTCATTCTCTCCGTGAAAACCATCATATACAGGATACCAATTTTAGTATATTAGCCCAAGCTGAGGAACCTGATCTTCTTTTGTTGGAATCCTTATATATTTGGCATCTTAAACCAAAATTAAATGAAAATTTAAATATTAATAGCTTAATACTGCTGAAGTGAAATTTTGTCTTATTCGTGAACTTTTTTCAAGTCTATACTTTAATCATTCTCTATCAATAAGTTTAATATTATTTATTTTAATTTTAATTTTATACTATTTATTTTGTATAAATCTTATCATTATGTTATCAACCTTGAAAATGGGAAGCTGCTGTCTTACCCGAA
>JABUQX010005952.1:2500-25014 GCA_015478945.1 Trachelipus rathkii
TTATGATGCGGAGGAATTTGTAGGGGACATTTTACCCCAAAAATGAGGCTCATAACAGGGATGCCCATCGTTTGAGTTTTTTCTTCAAGTTCAGTTTTCGGCAGTGATATTGAGTACTTGAGGTTATTGTCCTAAAAAGATGTTATCATATATATATACATATAGTTATATAATATATAATAATAGTATAAATATATATAATTATAGAATATAATAAATATATATATAGGATAGAGTATATATAATATTATTTGTAAAGGTATATTACACGAAAAAAAAAAATAGGGGGCTCGGAATGCCGACGGGAGCAGGAAGGGCGTCGGAATTTCCTAATACCCCGTTAGGGAGGAGGGCGAGGAAACCCCCGCACACCCAAAATACCAAAGAGCGGGGGTTCCTGTGAGACCCTCCCCGGAGGGGGGGAAATTAGGATCCTACACCCTGTCGTTCTCCGGAGAAGCGGCGAGAGAAAACCCCGAAGTCTCCAGCCATCTTTTGCGGATACCACTTGGGAGGATACCTTTAGTTAAAAAAAAAAATAAAAAAAAAAATAAAAACTGACGGGATCGTAAACCGTAACAGTCCTATATATATTGAATCAAAGTCAAATACCCTTGATAATAGAGATAAGGACTATTTATTGTCCTATAAAGGATTACCTCTGTACTAATTTTTTGGGCTAACGGTACGAATTCAAAAAAGCCAAATAACCCCTTAGGACTTTCTCCATAATAATAATATATATATATAATATCTATATTTATATATGTTATATAATATTATATATATATATATTATAATAATAATATAAATATATTATATATAATAATATATATATATGATAGGTTATAGACCTTATATAATATATATATTATATAATATATAATAATATATTTAATATAATAAATATATATATATATATTATATATATATTAATAGATATATATATTATAATATAATAATATATTATAATAATTATAATATAATATATATATTATATAATATATATTAATTATATATATTATATATATAGTATTTATCAAAAAAAAAAACAAAACAATAAAAACGATAGCAGCACATCATTGTATACACTTTTCATCAAAAAAATTGGCCAAAGCTGATGAAAATAAAGCCATTTTATATTCAAGAAGCATCGGGCCCTACCACGGAGTGAAAACAATTAATAAATGGCTGTTTTTATTTGAAATATTTTTAAAAGGATTAATTTAAAATGTGTGAATATCAACACCAAAATATTGGACACCAATCTGTATTTACTCTTAAAGCATTTAATATAAAAAAAAAATTGAAATCTATTTGTACAAAAAAAAAAATAAAAAGGAAAAAAAATTCGATTGAACTGCTGGTCCGCCATCAGTTCCTTTGTTACATATTCTCGTAGGAATTAGAATTTTCAAGGTAAGAATAGAAATAGCAATCTATATGGAATTTGTTCAATACATTCTTTTCGGCTGCTTTAGGTGAAATATTCTCAAATTATTTAACTAGTTGAAGTTTGAGACTATTTTAACACGTTTTTTTTTTTAGAACGTTCTTATATTTTCGTGAAAGGAATGTCGTATAAGAGTAAGTTAATTTCTACAACGTATTTCTGAAAGCTATAATTAAAATTGAGATATTTTTTTTTGCCATTTTCAAAAATTATATCATGCTAGCAATTAAACTTATTTTTTGCCTTAATGGTATTTATTCAGATGACATGAAAAACACTTTTAAAACTAAAGAATACCAAAGGGTAGATGCACAGCAGGTTGTCGTAAATTCATGGCAGACCGTTCGTTGAAGCGCTGCCTACAAATGATCGCTGCACGCGAGAGGTGCGTGCCGTTGTATAAATAAACTTACTCGCGCTGCCGCCGAACAAATTTATTAATTATATATATATATATATATAGTATATAATATTAATAATATTATAATAAAATATATATAATATATATACTGTAATATAGATTATATATATAATATGATATATAATAATTAATATATATAATTTAGTCCTTTAAGATAAAGTTAGATCTCATTCAATACTAATCAATTGTAAATACGATTTTTTTTCGTAATTATTATTCGAAAATATAGGTCAATATGTCGCTTGTTTACAATAAAGCCTATTAATTTTTTTTTTTTTAATCTAAAGGAATACCCAAGATTAAATCGCAAAAGATGGAAAGATGTCAGTTAGTCTTCTTCCAGGCCTCAAGCGGAATTTAGACGGGGGACTTTGCCCTCCCTCCCCATTGTTCCTTCTTCGGGCTTTCGAGCCCCTTAAAAAGAATGTATAGACAATAAAATTTTTCTAAGGAAAAAATTAACAAGAAAAAGAAAGAGAAGAGACAAACGAAGCAAATGATGAAAGCTAGCGCGAAGCTAATCATATGGAGTTTAAGCTAACAACGTTTGACACTGGCAGGGCTGCCACGAGTAGTGTTCTGCGATTTTTCGATATCATGTCTCTATGTAACTTCCTTTTAATTAATACGATTGCAAATATATATTATATATAATATATATTTATATTATATTATATATGTAGTTAGATAATATATATATATATATAGTATTATATTATATATATATAATATAATATATATATATAATTAAGTGATAACTATAGATTAAACTATTTCACCTGAACATAAAATATTACAATTCTTTTTATTAATGGGAAAATTGAAAAATCATTTAAAATAAAACCCCTCAAATCAAAATCCAATAACCCTCCTTGTTTTTATACATTTAGATAATGTCCAAATATCGAAAAAATCCAAGTTTAATAAGCAAATGGCAAAAATTATACCATGTCCTTCTATATATATATATATATATTATATAATAATATTATTATAAAGTATATTTATGGTTAATAGTATATACTAGTATAATATATATAGTAATCATAATAGTTATATATAGGTATATATATAGGCCAGCCCATCCCCGAAGAGGCCAGCAATGTAACGTAGAAAAGCTATAACATACTAAGGAGAAATAAATAAACATTGTTTTAGATCTCGGCAAGCAATACATTGACGATGAACTTAAAGAAATATATATATTATGGCAGTTTTTTTTATTAATAACACCTTAAAATCTAGAATATAATTCTCAAACACTCGCAAGTGCAGGGCTGTGATTGACCATTGAATTCATTCCATATGTTGACGATAGCAAAAGTGCCATAATACCCAACTAATTTACGCCTTTGGAATTAAAATGTTAAACTCTCTATTATATCCTTTTAGGAGGTTCGAGCCGACGAAAGGATCAGGTAATGGGTACCGGGACGAATAGCCTTCCCCTTACGTCCCCCAGGTACAGCCGAGAGAACCCAGAGGCTTTTTGCCCACCTTACATTTTCATAGAAGCTCTTAGTTTCATTATTAAAAGAAAAAAATATTCTAAATTTTTTGACATTCCGCGTTCCCTCCGACTACTCCAGCTTCTTCGTTTTGTCAAATAACTGTATTTTTTCATGCATTTAGACAATACCTAATTTTTTAAATAAAGCAAGTTATTTTATTCTTATATTTTTTTAATTTCAGGGGTAAAATGCTCCTTATTAATAAAATAATATTTTATTTCGTTGAGCTTTAATGAGATTTTTTAGTTTACATGCTCTATGGCACTTTTCGGGGATGTTTGACCCTTAATTATATATATTATGTATATTATAATATAATTTATAATATATATTATATATTAATATATAAATATATATATCCTAATTACAACATATTACAAACATTTTATCTTCGGACTAAATATAAATATATATAGTATATATGAATATATAGTATATATTATATTATCTTTTCTCACCTTTCATCACCTATCCTCCTGTAAGGCGTAATTGCACCTCTGATCGGTCTATTTCAGGGTTCACTGCACGATTAGCTCCTCCATCAATCGCCGAATATCGAATCTAGTCAATATATAACGGTAAAAACCTTTCCTTCCTTCCAACCTCCATCCATAGTCATCCTCCCTCCTCTCTCAAACCAGCTAGCTAACTCAACCACCATCTCTCTACCACTCCGATTCTCAAGGACTCTCCCACTCACTCTTCCTTATCTACTTCCCGCACGCACACTGATGGCCCACTCATTGTACACTCTATACCTTTTTCTACACCACACCCACTCTGACTCTCACATATTCATACAGTTTCCGATAAGTGTGAGCTTCATATTTTAAACTTTAACTCATTAAACCCTATCTCAAACTGATCCATTCTCATAGAATTACCTCCACCAAGTTTCCATATTATATCGTGCATCCTTCGCACGAACACACAGACAACCTCAACAAAATCGCTCCAATTACAAATACGCTTGCCTTTCATTGCTAGGTCGCAGATAGTGTGTGCCGACACAAATGAGCCCAATATCAATCTTAATACTTCATCGCATGCGCTGGGTAACGTTATCAACTATTTAGCTTTTTGCTGTTTTTTAGTATCCAGCTTCAGTTAGACCAAGAGTGCAAAAATAGGGCCTCATAAGCTGTCGGTAATCCCAATTCACCTCTCTCGGATACTATTAATTGTGCTGACTTTCCTTAACGTATATATTATATTACTAGTCCTTGGAGCAAAGGTTATATACATACGACGGCAATGTCTCCATTATTAAACTTTTTCCAATTACTTATTGTATTACATAACTCCTAAATAACATTTATATTAATCTAATATTATACTCTAGAACTCCTACTATAAATACACTTTCCTTAAATAATTCATAAATCATATATATGTTATCCGTTACGGTTTTACTAATTACTTTCCGCCCTCCAACTCTAATATTCAACTATATAATATAATATTATATTAATATATATATTTAATATTATATTAATATATATAAATATATATAATATATATTATAATTTTTAATTTAAATATATATATATATTAACTATTAATTATATATTCATCTGAAATTAAATTTAGAAAAGAAAATTTTATTAAACACTAGAAATTAGCTAAATTTACTAAGTATCTAGTATCACTGGCTTATTATTTGAATGAGTGTATAAAAACACATTTATTTGTACATAATAAACAAAAAAAAAATAAACCTAATAGTTAGAGTATAAAAATTCATTATTTTATTAAAGTAGACGTCCCACTTGACTCATTAAGTTCTTCAAAAGGTAAATAAAATCCTTAATTAATATTTTTGATCGTGAATTATAAATGGTTTATCCAAAAATTATGTATGCCATAACTTTTTTATCATATATTTCAATTGACTAAAAACAATGATACTTTCATTCCAACGTTTCACTAATATATATGGCATACCATCCAAGATACAGAATATTCCTCTGAAACAATCGGTGACCATTTGTTCAATCATTTTCCAACTTAATTTGTTATAAAAGTATATGCCATCCGTATGTGAGATTCCTCAATAAAATGACCTCTGGCAAATGGTACTGGAAAAATATAAAAAAAAAACTCTTGTTTTTTTAATGACGAGATTATGACAAAATTATAAAGTTTTAATTAATGTACAACTTTTAAATTATATATATATATATATAATAATATAATATAATATATATATAATATTATATATAATATATATATATAATATATATATATAAATATTATATAATATATTATATATAATAATATATTATATATATATAATTTATATATATAAATTAATCTAAGTATATTTAGCTTTATTTTTGGTCAGCAGTGAGCTTCTTGGTTATTGAACCATCCCGGCAATAACTACTTCACATATTTAATCGAACTCTTCTAATATTATGGGAAAATACAAAAATTCTGTAAGGATAAAAATTTGCCAGGTAATCTATAATTTAGAATGCCATGCTAATAAACCATCGTTAGATTTATTATACCTACCTGATCGTGTTTCTATGATACTGCCAACCGTTTATTAGAGAGCACTTCCAGAATTCAGTTGTTCTTTCAGCAATACCTCCGGGGCTTTTAGCCCCCCCCGGGAGACGGTGATTTGCAAAAGTGACGATGCCCTCTTCTCCTTCTCAGAAGAAGGGAGGAAAATCGGAGGCATGAATTAATTTTTGGCTATCAGAGAGCATAGAATATACAAAAATGTTCAAAGAATGAAAAGGCAGTATAGACATAAAAGGTTATTATACATACATAACTTATATCGCATTTGGCAGATATTTATATTAGTTATATAAAGTTGGCACGGTATTTCTTTATTTATCAAAATGATTTATTTCAGGGACAGATGAGATAAATAATTTAAAAAAATTACCAGCCAAGATCAACTCCGGTGAAATAGAGTTTTCAAGACTTTGGAAGAACATTTTGATAACTTGGAATATGGATTTGAAAAGCAGAAAAAAAATTATCACAAAAGGTTTGTCCTATATATGTAAAATTGTGACGCCTGCTTTCCAAAGTGGTTCTTAGTATTTTATAAGCTTAATTTACCGTTTTCATTTTGAACATTTATATACTTATAAAAGACATTGATATCTGGGAAAAAGTGCTTAGCCTAGCTACAGGGAAAAAAATTAAAACCTTTATTATGCCATAAAAATACACAATTTTCTCAGAAGACTTGAGGTGGCTGATCCCCATATTCTATTACATTATGTCTCCCCACCTATTAGAAAGTATGAGCGAAAAGATTCGGAAATCAGCCGATTTTTGACGTAACTGAGTATCGTTATTAATATGGAAACACATGCCAAACACTATACTGAGTATTTTAATTTTTTTAATAACTTTTTATAGAGTTTTCATTGGCGAAAATACATTTAAATTAAAGTAGTCACCATGTATGTAATTAATATAAGGTTAAATAAAAACCTATCTTGCTAATTATCCCGGTTTTTAATTAATAATCCATTTGCCAATGTGAAGTTGTTCTTTATATTATATTCGTAGATGATAATCTATTCATAGGTCTTAGTCAACAACTGGTTCGATCCATAGTATTTGTAGTCATTTTGCTTTTCAGTATCATTTTCAATATTTTTAATCCTATCCCAATATTTATTCCTTTCTCAATAAGTGAGGGATCCTATTGTAGAAACAACTTGTCTTTACGTAATTTATACACACTCTTTTTTTTTCTAAGACAGGATCTCTAAATTTCCAGAACTAAGTATGGTACCAGAAGTGCGAGAGCCCTTTGTACTTTCAGAAACCAAGTTCTCTATGCCATAGATAGGTCCATTTATATATTATTCTTCTGCTTATAAATTAAGGTATAAACAGAAAATTCCAAGAAAAACTGAAAAGTGCAAAGAAATCCAATAAAACATATTTTTATCTGCGATTTTTTATTTTATGAGTTCTTCTTAGGTTGCCCCAACAATCACGCTTGTTCTTATCAACTTTATCCAGAAAATGATCAAGAAAGCCCCATTTCAGAATCAGCAAGACCAGCAGTATATTTTTCTGTTTTTCTTGTAAAAATTTGATTTTTTTGGAAATTTTTAGCGAGTATCCTTAAATTGCTATGTTGAAATGCTGATTATCAACATTCTTCATATATCACATGTGTATTCTTCGGATGCCCTCGAAGTGATGGAAAATTTCAGATATTATTTGCAGGGATGAATCTAAGCTGGGGCAAGCAACAAATAACAGAAACAGGGATTACTGGCTCGAGACATTAGCCGAATCTAAAGGTGTGGCAGGTCACCAAATGTTCTAAATTTATGTTATTATTCAACATATAAATATTAATCTATAATTAACATATCGTGACCTTATTGTAGTTGACCTTGTTAATCAGTTTTTGGATTTGTTTCTTGGGATAAACATTTCAAGCAAATTATTATAATTCCTAATAATAAAACTAATTTATTTACAAAAGAATTTTAGGTATCAAATAAGTGATAGGAATTGGTCCAGCAATCGCTTCTTGCTGGAATTAGTAGACTTTGGCGTGAAATAAATTCTTATTTATGAGATTAGCTTATATAGAGACAAAAATAATGATTATGCATAATATTTACAAAGTTCTTTAAAATTTTGATGAGACCTGCTAAGCACTGGTTTGGAATAACTAAGTTCACCATAATAAACAGTACAAATAATAAGACAATATAAAACAATTGAATCCAAACATTTTAACTAACAAATTTTACTGATTACTTACATTATTTACTAAACTAGTTAACGATATATTTGGTATATAAGTGTAATATATACTATATTATTTTGAACAAGATGTTACCCTCAGACATAACAAACCATAACATATTTTCGAAGATATAACAAAATCTATGTATAAAATAAAGAAATTATCTTATATAAATCTAACGATAAAATAAGAAGACAGAAACGCAGGAGAAGAAAAATAGATCAATTTTCAAAGAATTACATTACAACTGGCTTGGGTCAATTTATGGCGTTTCGAAGTTTTGGGCGGAAAGAGAAAGAGTAAACTGCGCATACTCTTGAAATCTCTTAAATCGATTAACTTGAGGATTAATATTGGTCTATAGAGTATCTTACACGATCCCTGCCAATTACTGGAACCAATTTAACGTTGTGAGTACACATGGAAACGTATTTCCTATAAAAAAAATTGCTTATATATCCACAATAAATTTAAATTTTTATTTTTAGACAAAACTGATTATCATTGTGTCCCAATATTGAGAAATCGCGTAAGGATATTCTACTAAAAATAGTTACATGTGACAATATACATAATTCACTAACATTTAGCTAAAAACCTCTACAAAGAATTAAAAACAATGTATATATTTTATCATTATCTGGCGAGGAGCTCAGACTAAAAAGAATTGTTATGTTCTCATTCTTCTTTCCATTCCGTTACTACCCATTCATACCCGACGACTTTGAAAAATAGGCGGTGAATCAAAAGAGATCCACGTCGCCGTATATCGCCCATGGACACTCCTCATTAAAGAGTTTGTGGTACGGATTGAAAAATAGATTATCTGCTGGTGAAGGCAGAAGGAATAAATGTGAATAATGCTCGTCATAGCAGAGTAACAATGACGAAATTTAGACGTACGTTGTGAATATGAGAAAAAATATAAACATTACAATAATGAGTGCAATGTGTTCTTCATTCTTGCATCTCTTAAGTTTCTCAAAAGGAACAAATTTAATTCAGGAGCTTTTGTCCCATGAAAACTGTGATGGCGCCGGTTTACATATCGAGAAGGGGATAATCTTGGCCGAATAACAGAGCTGAGCTACAGCAAGGAGCTTCTATACATATGCATCGATCCAGACTAAACTGGAGAACATTGTAACATAGAGATGTGGTAAGATGGCTTTAAAATCCTTATATACCCAATACTACCATTAATGCGATTTTATTAGTTTTTATACATATAGATAATGAAACGTAATTTAAAACCCATAGTTTCTCTCTGAATGCATATTTCAGTTTGACCTGAACACGTATATGAGTACTTATGCCTATCGGCATGAATGCTAGACCAAGGCATTAATGAAACTGGTGATTGGTGGCATTTTGATGATTTATTTGGCATTGTTAGAAGTGGACCAACAAAATAAAATACTCTCCTTGGGGACTTATGACTATTGTCTCTACGCAGAAGAACGTCATTCTCCCGAAATAACTAAATATGAGCATGGTCGTTTAGTATAACCTATATTATTAGAAACTTGAAAGTATATTGCAGAGGAAAATTTATAGTATACTGTTTATATTAATTTTTTCCGAAGTTGGTCCCCAATAAAGAATTAATAAAAATTTTCTGATATGGAGGACGCTAGCAAGACATCATAGAAAAATTCACTTTGAAAGTTCAAAGAGTCAATACCCTGCTCGCAAGATTAAAAATAGTCAAAGGGAGACTTTGCACAAAATTAATAAAACAACAATAGCTATTTCGCACATGGTGCATTATATAAGGTAGTGGCTTCCAAAAGTAAAAAAGCTACATTTTTGAGCAATGTTAGGTCTGGATTTAAAGAAGAGGTGAAGTTTAGGGGTAAAAGAGCTGTTTTATAAATTGCTAAATATTTTAGATGGTCCTAATGAAATATTTACTTGTGAAGTCTATTTGATATTTGAGTGGTGGTTGTTTGATAAATAGTGTAAAAAGTTGAAGATGAACCTGAGAAGAGTGCTCCAGAGACTCTTTCTTTATCTATAAGAAGCTTTGAAACATTCATATATGTACTTAATAAAAGTGTACTTAATAAAAATTCTCAGTATAAATAAATGTCAGGAAGCGCATCAAGTTACCACACTTAGAATATGAAATCGCACGGAGCCTCCCCGCACAACCGCAGGACCCAACCACAAAATCCAACCCATATTAAAAATAGCATTATATGGTCAGGAACGCGGATACCTCAAAACTTTAAATGGGATATAACTCCGTTTTAAAATTAATATAGAGCATCGATGCCACAGTCAAAAATGTGTAAAGGGCATTATATATTAAAGCTTATGTTAATCTGAGAGGTGCTTCTGTAGAACAGTAGTCTGGTCATGAATCATGCGTCGATTGGTATGGATTTCTACAATACACACAATAAGTATCTTTACTAAATTATAAAAAAAAACTTTAATGATGAACAAAATTTTTAATACCATTTTTAATAAAAATTTAAAGCTTAGAACTCTCTTGGTTAAAGTTGAAAAGAAAAATATTATAATTTGTATAGTTGCATTTGAAAAGAAAAGGGTATATAAAATTATATAAGGCATTGCTTAAAAGAAAATATAAGATATTAAAGTTTCAGGCTAAAAGAAAATATATTAGAAAATAAAATGTTAGCCACAACGTTTAGAAAACGGGTTATAAATCAATCAAGATAAACAGATCAAGGGAATAAGCTCGCAGGCAGTATTGGGATGTAGATGGAAATATGTAAATGTTAACTATGTTGTAGGTTTTTTTTTTTAATTTATATTATTAAACCAATGAATATTCCATTTTAGTATATTCTTTTAACTTTTTGAAACTTTAAAGTACAAAGTGTCCTAAAAGACAGCATAATACGTTTACCACTTATATTTTCATCAGGGATATTGCTCCATTTTTTTATACATTCAATGGAAAAGTACCTCAAGCTGAAACGCTTTTATTTTACAAATTTGAAAATTCTTTTTTTTATCTGGCAGCCCACCTTAAATTATAATATATTTTATATTAATAATATATATATATTTATATATTATAAAAATATTAATTAATATATATATAATATAATTAATATATATTATATAGATTTAAATATTTAATATTTATATAATAATATATAAATATATATAATAATTAATATTTATATTATATATATAGATATAATTAAAATATAAAATTATTATAATTTAATATTATATATATATATAATATATATATATAGTATATATATATATATAATATATATATATATATTATAATATATAATAAAGTACATTTCATATCCCATAAATATGCTTTATATGGAACAAATAATTGACACCGCAATAAATATTGAGCCAATAATATCAGTGTGGAATAACGTCAATATGATGACTTTTACAAATATAAAAAATAACGTTATACTTATATATATAAATATATAATATATATAAACGGTGTGATGAATAAATAATGGAGGTATTAAGGTATGATTTTGCATTTCCTGGAAAGTGCAAGCCCGTATATATATACTGATTGCTGTAGTAATGAAGATTAAAGAAAAATGCAATTTTATTATATATATATATATATTTAGATATAAAATATATATTATTATAGGTTATTTTTTAAACCCCCATAAATATATATCTATTATATATAAGTATAAGAGCAACTACACGCCTTAAGAAATTGAGATAAAGAGACTACGAGAGAAAGCCCAGCTCCAAGTTTTTTTTTTTTCTTTATTTATCTGTATCAAATATTTCTAAACTGATTTTAATTTTTGAGAACATTTTTAGATATGGAGATTAGTTCTTATAAACGCATTTAGTATCGCTTATCTGATGAGATAATGCGTATCATTTCAAATAAAGCCAACTTAATTCCTCATGTTTCCCTTTTAATAGTACAGAAACTTCTTTAGACCGTTGCATTTTAACTTCAAATGTATGTAATGTTCATAAGGACTGAATATATTACTCTTTTTGTGTTTTAAGTGCAATTTTCCGAGGCAGCAGGACTACATAAATAAAAATATTGTTTTTTTTTTTTAAATTATATATAGGAGGTGAGCAAAGAGTACAAATTAACTAGCTGAAAATGCCATATGTAGTAATACTTCCTTTATATATTTTTTCAATTTTTGTGACTTAGATAATCCTAAGAAATTTCCCTCCATTAATTTAGCAATCATGAGGAAAGGCACGAATAAAAAACTATTTAAAAGTCACTATAAAAATATATATAATTTGAAAGCCAGTATTAATGTTATCATAAATTTATATCTATCTTTCGTTTTAGTATAGAATTTGCAAGAATATATTTTTCTTGTCACATTACGTTTTTATGGGATATAATTATTATAGTATGCAATAAAGTTTAAAATTAATTTATTAACATTGGATTGAATAAGTCAGTAAAATGAATCAACATTTTCAATGTGTTATTTTCACAGATATTGTCACACGTAGTATTCATGCGCATGATCTAACCATGAGTGCTTCCTAGATGGAAATCTTTTCTTTATATATGTCCTTCATTTCACAATTTATAATTAATTGCGAATGTCACAAGAAACGAATAGATTATTCAAAAAAAGATTCGGTTTCCAGAAAATTTCTCGAATATATATATATAATGATACATTTATAAGAACCAGATATATATATAATACATTAAGTTTTGTAACAAGAATAAATATTAAGTAAATAGCTGCCAAAAACTATACTTACTTTAAATGCTATTGTTAATGATATTAATGACTTAAGCTTCAAAAAGGTCCTCTTTTCTACAACAATAAACGTGATTATTAAGACTTAGTATATGCGGACGGGTAATAGACATTAAACTCGTCTATATATATATAACGATCCTTTTAAACTTAACTCTTAATACCCCTAAAACTTACTTAATATAAGTTACTTATAAACCGTCAGGGTAAATACGTACCTACGGAAAGTGTTATATATATATATATATATATATATATATAATTATATATTATAGTATAATATTAATAATAATAATATTATATATTATTATATATATATACTACATATATAAATATATATATAATATATATATATATATATATATTATATATATAATAATAATATATATTATATTAATATTTATATATAATATAATAATATATATATATTATAATATAATATAATTAATATATTATAAATTATATATATCATAATATAATATATATATATATATATATATATAATATATATATATATATATATATGATTATATTATAATATATATTATATATATTAATTTATATATAATATAAAATATATATACTTTTATATAATATATATATAATATTATATATAATTAATATATTAATATAATATAAATATATATATATATATATTTATATATATATAATAATATATAATATATATTATAATAATATTTATATAAATATATATAGTAAATAATAATATAAATATAATAATATAATATATTTAATATCATATTCATATTTCTATATTCACTTTCTCACCATAAGCTGAGCGGAGATTAGGGCTGTATGTACCTCTGTACATTTACGAAGCCCCTCGCAATGGCCGTTACCTGTCTCGGTATCAATACCTTTCTCTATCGAGTGATTTTCGTTCTATTTCTATCTTCACTGCAGGCACCGAAAACTTACCATCCAACTTCATCTTTTCTATCATTGGTCTTCTTCCTTGCCGGACGTTCATAAGCATTAAATATTTTATTTGAGCGTAGTATTTAATCATCTTCCATTTCTTATTATATCTAAACATGTCTTGTACCATCTCAACTAGTTTTTCTTAACCAGTTCCAGATAACAGATTCCACCTTCCAGCTCGTGAGCAGTACTAATCTCCACATTATTCTACCTCCATCTCCTCTAACTACTTCGACTTATATCACGACTGACAGTCTTAAAACAATACCACGTCATCTCCCTACCGCCTCCACGCCTACTTCTGGGTTTTCGTTAGTTCAGAGTCCCACGCCTCCTGAGCTCCGTACATTAGCTATATCGTAGGTAAATTTAAAATTAATTGATCACCTTCACCTTTTTAATTGGGCTAACTTATTAATGACTATTCTTCAATATCGGTTAAAGCTGCCTCACTCCTCTCGAAATATAATATAAAATATTTCTCGATCTATCTATCTCGATTCTCCACAATTGAGTCATCTCTACCCTCCTCCTCTCAATATTTACACCGCTACAAATATCTCCTCTATGCGGTAAATCACTGACCAGTCTTCAACGTTGTATCTCGTCTAATTCTACTGCCTTCCCGGTCCCACCTGGATCTTCACATTTCTCCCCTCTCCCCTTCTCAAAATCTATTTTCTTTATACACCTCGGTTTTCTCTTTAGTCTCTACAATCTGTCTAAGTCCAAGGCCCTCCGTTCCGTTAATCACTCTACCGTTTATCCTATCGTCTGTCAAGTATACAACCCGTTTGTAATGTCTTCTTGCTGTATATTTTATCATCTAAGTCACCATAACGCACTAATATTTTTTCTATATCTTATACAAAGGACAAGTAATACATAAGCCCATCCCCTCTCTCTCCAGCGCCATTCTTCAATGGTATACATTTATCTACTATTACATGTACTACATAAAGTATATAAGAGTGAGATAATCTAGCTTGAGCAACACTGGATGTCTTATGAACTCCCCGTTCAAGCATCAATCAAACCATTTTCTTCCCAATACTCCCACTTTTTTATTTATCCCATGCTCTTAAACAAGCAACTTTTATCATTCTCTCGTACTGTAAATTTCCTCTTCTATTACCCTAATTAACTTTCGGTCTATTCCGGAGTATGGGTCACGTATCGTTTCCCACAGATTTTCCAATGGATACCGTGTCAAAAATGCTTTTCTCCAAATCAATAAAAAGATACATAAATGGGGCCTCTTTTTCTTTTACACTCAATCTGCTGCCCACCCCCCTCCCCAGTTTTTCCGAATCTTCTGTAAGAGCTCCCCCCGTGTGCGCCCCCAAAAATTGTCGTCTGAAAGAATACCCATCCTGGCCTCCAATTCTAATCATTCCTTTCACGTCTTATATATATTCCATTATCTATGTATTCTATACTTTTTTTTACTCTAAGCGTAAACTCTAAATCTGTCAAAAATGAATGTCTTTTTGACATCTATTTGAGGAGTTTAAGTCTCTTCACATTTATGTCTTCTTCTAAGTGTCTGTTTTTTCAATAATCTCTTAATTAATTTTCTTAGTTCTTACGAATTTTCTGTATACTCTAATACTTAATTGACAAAATAATTGATAATTTACGTATTTCATTATTAAAATTATAAATAATTTGAATATAATTCCATCAGTTATTTTATCATTAAATATAATACTTTAAAAATATGAGGCATATAAATATAAATCAGAATACAGAATATAATAAGTTAAGCGCAGTATATGATATATAATATACTATAGAGAATTATCTAATATATATAATACGAATATAAGTATACACTTACAGGTGAAAAAACCAAAGTTACTATATTTGAATCAGATAGTGAATAAAGGCTATATATATTATATATTACACAGGTATAATGATATATATTATCTTACATATATGAATATAATATCTTACGATGTATGCAAAACAAATTACACAATATATTATTTAAAAAACTAGAACTAAAATAATACCATATACGGTATTATTTTAATTTAAATACAACAACTAATATAAATTAACACCACACACAGGAATACTCGAAAAAAGTATTTCCATACAAAGCCCCAAGACCTGGTAGGTGCTTTACAGTAGAAAGAGCAGAGCTCACCTTGGAGAGTGATCATTATATCTCGAGTGACAAGACTCTGAGCGCCATAGTTTACTTAAAAGCTTAATAATCCCAAAGGTCGTATATAAAACTAACGAAAAAAGACCCAAGGTGAACAAGCTAAACCGCATTCGGTAAGCCAAGAAACTCCCAGGTTGGTACCTAACTTACTAAGCTCCTAGAGTCCTTAAGATTATGTAAATGTGATAACAATCAAATTGTATTACTGTAAAAGTCTAAAAATAATATAAAATTATTAAATATAATTATACTTTTAATTAACAATATTTTACATTTATAGAATAAGTCCTGATAAAGCTGTAATCATTAATTAAACCTATAAGCTACTCGCTCGATGAACTAATTATTTTAATTCCTTTAACATATTTTTTCTACTTAACAATTATAGGCAATGGCATTCATTTCAAATGAGCAGTATGGGAAGTTATTGAACTCATTGTTCGTTACCAAATTATAGTGTGTATTTAATTTGTAAATTTATAAACTTATTTATTTAATTATATACAAATCAAACATTCAATAGTCTTTCTAGTTTCCAAAACACCAAATTAAATTATATTGTGTGACTAATTATGTGTTTGTGTCTTCGAGAGAGTGTGAAATTTTAAAAAAAGCCCCCCCCAAGAAAAAACACTGGCTGTTATTTTGGCTCAATCCCGTTTTTATTCAACCCTGATAATATATTATATATTATATAATATATTTATTATAAAATTATAATATATTAATAATATATATAATAGTATAATAATATATAATATTATATATAATATTAATATATATATATTAATATATATATATAAATTATATAATTCTATATATATATATATTATATATATTATATAATATTTTATAGAATAAATATTTTATATATTAATATCTATAATATATCTTATATATTAGGATATATTATATGTCTTTGAGTTATAGGCCATCAAATTCATTATTATTTGTAAAAATACCATGTGGGGATTACCCAGGTTGCGGACGGGGAACCAACCAAATTGCACCCCCACCCGAACGACAATTACTAATATATATCCCAACCTCCACAGGACGCGTGTGTAGAAAGAGAATTATACCACTCTGATCCTATACACTTTTTGGTTGCACTAGTATTGAAATTCAAATATAGGAACGTTGTGCTGGAGATTTATACTCACGAACTCTCTTCCGGCTGCTGCAGAGTCGATGTCCCTCTTTACAACCTCTGAATATCAACCTTTGTGGCCTACCAGTTAATAACTAAACTCTGACATATGGATACTTTAGTTGAAGAGGACAGGTCAAGGTATTTGCGTGTATGGCAAGAGTGTGTATTTAATCCAAAACTAGAACAAAACATTTACTATAATAAACTTTAAACCTATATTCTCAAACTTGATCCTAGGATCAACATTTTAGCCATGCTAGTCGTTTTTTCTTCCGATTAGGTATTATTCAAATCTAGTCTCTATGAAACTACCATACTATTATAATAATAGGAGATACAATCGAGCGCGTGCGGTTTCTTCATCATTCAGCTTGAGGGGACTTTAAGAAAATCATACCATGTAGTATATAATCTGCTCATAAATTAGATTTTTACTTCTATTTGTTGTTCTGTAGGATTTTC
Source organism: Trachelipus rathkii (assembly GCA_015478945.1). Taxonomy (NCBI): domain Eukaryota; kingdom Metazoa; phylum Arthropoda; class Malacostraca; order Isopoda; family Trachelipodidae; genus Trachelipus; species Trachelipus rathkii. The sequence continues at coordinate 20,096 of JABUQX010005952.1, forward strand.
GTTTTTTCCGTTTAATGGGTGGGGGCGAATGTTAATAGTACTGTTCGGATTTGAGATAGTTTTTCACAACTGACAACACTAAGAGCTTTGACGATTTAACTTGTTTTCTAATATTCTAATATTATAAAAAAAAATATGAGCGGTGCCTCCTCTTTTAACAAATAGGGATCTAAGTATAAACTGTTTCTATATTAGTCTCCTCGAAGCTTCGCGTTTAGCGTTTGCAGTAACCATTAAAATATAGGTTTCTACATACGGAGATTAACAGAAGCAGTAATAAGTATGACGCAGCAGCTGAATATTTTTGAACAGTACCCTAACTCATTGCCACGTGCTATAATGAACATCAAAATTATTATAAATATAATTGTTATTTTTAACATGAACTTCATTTATTACTGCTTTAATGATATCATGAGTCTTCATTACACAGTTGAGTCAGGTGCCCTAATGATACATAAAGTTGTTATCTATAATCTTACTTAAAAGTATTATATATACTATATTCATCAACTCCCTTAATTCAAATCGTGAGGAGCGAGGTAAATAACGGCAGACAACCAATCCGCAGTGGACTATATTTAGCCGAGCAGATTCTATTATATTGCGCTAAGCGGATTCTATTTTATTATTATATAGTTAATTTGATGCGAACTGTCGCGAATTGTTATCTGAAAATAATACAAAAAGATATAGTACACAAAGCAACAACAATCTACTTTTTTCATTTCCGGATCCATATATTCATCTCTCTAGTGTTCCTTCTAATAGCCTTGTATTTCTTTATTTCTCTACAGATTAGACGCGCAAAGTTTGCTTAGAGATCTCTCCTGAGTATCTGTTTGCGAGCGCTTTTCCTCCGTAATACAAAACGCTTATTACAATTACGTATATATTAGTATACATAAAGCATACGTGTATATAATGTATAGGAGAGAAATTATCGTTTTCAGGATTAATATTCTTTAGTCAATGACTACTATATACTATATATATATATATAATAATAATATATATATATATATATCATATACTATAATATATATATATATAATATATATAATATATACTAATATATAAATTTAAAATTTATTTATAGCAATATAAATACTATATATAGATATTAAAAAAAGTATACTAAATCATAATATAATATATATATAATATACTATATATATAATACGTATTAATACTAAATATAATTATATATACTATATATATATATTATACATATATATATACCGATGCGCCGTTACTTGGCGTTTGAAACAAAACAAGCCGAAGAAAAGATAAAAACTTATTCCAGTCGAGAGTTTTGATAGTATATTTCTTTCACAGACTGCCAACGCCTCTTCGCTTTAAATCTATTAATGTTTATTACTGATGCTAAGTGAGTAAACCCAACTGGGCAATTAACTCTGATCTCCGATATCTGATCTGGAGCAAAAATTCATGGTAATTATCTATGCCTCAAAAAATACGTTTCAGCCGTCTATCTACTTCGCACAGAATCTCTCGCACCAACTATAATATCTTTTAGAAAACTCTTCCAACCTCAAACCTTTCTCTCTGTCCTAAATTTTTGGGCCTTTCCATTTACTCTGGATTCTAATTGGAGGTTCACATGATTCAGTCCTTTCTAAAACATGGCTTCTCTTATGAACTAAGAACTTTGAATTTATGTCTTATTGTTATAATCTTCTCTGTTTCCAAATTGTAGGCTAATTTTTTTATCATTAAAACAAGCTTCAATTTCAGTATGGCATAAACAATTAAGTTCGGAATTTTAAAGCTGGTGTGTGATTGCATACTACATATCACTAATTGTATAAGTAATTCAAACCCACTTTAAGCATTAGGCAAATTGCGTCACATAGGATTAAACTATTCTTTAAGAATTAATTAAAATTAATAGTTTAATACAATTTCAGTTTATGGCCTTAAGATTTCCTTCTAAACAGATAAAAGAGCAGAATATTTCTACTAATCAGTAAACTAGACATTAATAGTATATATAGTATATGAATATATATAGTATATATATAAATTTTATAATAGACTTTTATATATACATTCAGTTATATACCAGCTATTTATAGTATATATATATAGTAATTATATATATATATATATATATATATATATAGTATATATCAATATATATATATATATCATTTTCTGTATATATAAATTATATATATTATATATATAAACATAAATTTATTCTATATAAATAGTATATATATATATATATATATATATATATATGAATTATATCATTTTATATATATAATATATATATATATATATATATATATATATATTTAATATATATATATATAGTATATATATATATATATATATATATATATATATATCGAAGGCCTTCGATAGAGGCACAAAGCTTTTTTAAATTCCTTTCTGGTCACTCATTAAGAGCTTTGGTGGAGCTTCGCCGGTCATCCTTTAAATCTTTTTAATAATGTTTCTCAAAGTTCTGTTCTATTTTCTTAGTTTTCGTTAGTGACCTTCTAATCATTTTGTCATCTATCTACTCATACACAGAAAAAAAAATTATATCAAATCGACATAAATTTTTCAATCAAAACCGGTTCCTCTCAGGAACGAATATTTAACATCACTTGATTAATTAATATTTCAATCAAAGCCTTTTCATATAATTTTCAATATCATTATGATATAATATTTTATATCATCATTATATAATATTTTATACCTTTACCACCATTATTAATTACAAGAAGTTTTAAAAGAATTTGAAAATGCTTTAAGTTAATTTAATAATGGTCGCAAAAATATAAAATATTGTATTATCATGATGCATACTTTACGAAAATGAAAAAAAAATTATACTACCTTTAGTATTTAATTTTATAAAGAAATAGTAAATATCATAAGCTAATAATTGAGAATATTATATATTGAGAATATTATTGAGAATATTGAGAATATTATATATCTTTATGGTATACTCCAATATTTTTAGTGCAAAGAAATTACGAAAATTTTAAGAGTTATTAACATCACAGTATAAAATGTTTTATCATTAAATAATATGCTTAAAAAATGCTGCACATCCCCTATTTAGCCAAATACTGCTAAGTTGACAAAGAAATAATACGGTATCAATCTTTTTTTATAGTTTTTATAAGGGTATAACAATGCTACAAGATAAAATTAAGGAATAAGTATCACATAAAAGGCAGACTCTTATAATATTGCAACTTTTTTAAGACAAACCTTGATAGACTAGAGACATATTTCACAGAACAAACATATTAACTTCATATCTTATTACAATGTGAAGATATTAAATAATGATATATATATAGTATATATATTTATATTATATATCTATTAAATAGTATATATATCTATATATCCCTATTCATATTACCTTACCACTATCTATATTTTATACTTCATTTTTTTTTTCTTTTTCTCTCCCAGGAAGGATTCTGGTCATCCTGGTCGCCGTGCGCAAGCGTCTTTCCCAGACATCCTCCTGCTGCCACTAGTTCCTTCTCTTTTAGCACTGCTCATTTTGTGGTAGCTGACATCTTTCCAAGAGAGTCCTCCACCGACTCGCCAGTCTCTTCTTCGGCTCTTCCCTTCGGCCCTTGGTCTTCTGCCCTCTGGTGTCGATTCCCATCTTCTTTTCGGCTTCTGTCCTGTTCCATCCTCTCCAGATGTCCCCACATCTCAATCTCCCCACATCCATCTTCAGTATCATCTTCTTCACCCTATATCTTCTCTAATTACCTCATTCCTTATTCTGTCTCTCCTACCTTTTCCAATTCCAATCATAGTTCTTATATACCCTCATCTCCGCCACTTGCTATTCTACGCTCTCCTCTCTTTCTCGTTGTTGTCGGCATGTTTCCGCTGCTGTAGCAGCCGGGTCGGGTCAGTATACGTGGTTAAAAATCACTTGTTTAACCTCATTCCGATGTTTTATTTCATCATGGGGTATACCGCTTCATAACTAATCCATACTTTTTCCATTCTTCGCGTAGTCTCTCCTCCACTTCCTCTCCTTTCTGTTAAAACTTCCTCCGAAATAATTGCAGGTATTTACCGAAATACCGCCTTCACCTCCTCCCTCCGGGCGGGGCGACGCATCTAGTTAGGTGGGCCGTCACCCCACGCCTCATGCGCCTCTTCATTTCCTCGGTTATGTTTATATCTCTGTCTTCTGTACGTTCATGCTCATCCCTGCTTCCTCCAACTTTTTCCGCAAACAACTCCACCACCTCGCGAATCGTCTCCTCTCTCTCGCTCGACCACCATGCCAGATCGTCCGCATATGCCATTATGTCCCCTTCAAATGTCTCCCAGTTCTCCTCATTTCCTGATCACGCACGATCTAGAATATATATATAATAAACAGCGGCAGTGGGCGATAAAAACTGCCCCGTGCTTGCATCCTGTTGTCGACCTCAAACCATCTATGCGTTCTCGGCATGTTCTAACATTACAACTGCATTCTCAATATCAATGACTTTCTATTGGCCTTCTTTACATCTACCCTCATTCCATAATGTCCTCTCCATAGCTGCCTCGCAGAAGCTTTTTCGCTTGGCACCGAATCAAATGCCTTTGCAGGTCGATGAAACGCTACAAAGGATCTCTTGCCATATAGCATTTTCTCCGAGACCATTCTTAGTGTGAATAAGAGGCGTCATTCTCTTGCTCTTTCCTATACCCGGTACTGTTCTTCTCGCGAGTCTGGCTCTACTTTCTCTCTCGGCCTGTCCGTCTCCAAATATTCTTTCGATATTTTCGCAGATGGTCCATTCAGTGAAATACCTCTATAATTATTAGCAGCTTTCCTGCATCTGCCTTTAGCCTTTATATATCGGTGATTATTATTGCTGTTGCCCCCACCTTTCCGGCCC
>JABUQX010005953.1:0-5000 GCA_015478945.1 Trachelipus rathkii
CTATCATCATCATCATCATCCTCAAAGAAAGCCCAGCCTTACCGCCCCCTTTATACCTTTTAGTGAGAACTTATTATAGGGGAAAGTGGGAGAGGAGGATGGAAGCAAACACAGGTAACTCAAAGGAAAGAGGGAGGAAAATTTTAGCGCCCCTTAACAATAAAACAAACTATTTTTTAAATAACCCACTTTACCCCTAATAATATTAAAAGATACTATAAAGAATAAATATAAGTATCTCACCTTATATTTCCTATTTCCGAAACAACATCTTCAACTACAATGATTTCTGCTTCTCTTAGGCTGCATTCCCGATTAGATGAGCTGATAAGTTTTCTCAAACGGAAAGGTAAGTAGAGGACTAAATGGCTGTTCAAGATAGCTGTCAGTGTATGAGTTCGTCTGCTAGAGCTCACTTATGGAAACTCTTCGGAATTTAGTAATTTGACAAAGAAGTGGGAATAAATAAAAGAAAGGGAAGACTATATAATTTAATCTAACAGAATCTATAAGGGGAGACTGTAAAACTAACAATGTGGTAACTTAATCTAGGCCTCTACCTTCAGAGTAATGATGAGTCATTTTTATAATCCGCTAGACATGGTTCGAGGTAGGAAAACTGTGCTTAGCGCGAGACAAATAACAATAAGAAGGCTTGCTGAGCAAGGTGAGTTATGCAGTGTTTATGAAGCGACAAATGCAAAATAAATGGGGCTATTCAATTTTGTTATATTTCTTAACCAGTGTCAGTCTTCTGTGATTGAGCTATGGCTGACTTCGTGTAGGAAGTATCGATTTTCGTAATTAATGGAGGTTGGGGCAACTTGAATATTCAGTAGTTGTGTAACTGATTCCACAACTAGCAACTGATTCACAACTGAGTACTGACCCACAATAGCACCTGGAAGAATAAGTAATGTTGAGTATCTTACTCTTTCTGTGAAAGTGTTAGTTACTAATTAAATAATAGGTGTTCAATAACCTACCCTATTCATTAAAATGTCAGAGAGGGGTGCTGGACATAGGAATGGAGACAACAATTTGACTTGTTAATATTGAAGTTCTTCTCAATATATCTATGAAAGTGGTGTTGTTAATTCGGTTGGTCACAAATGCTTCATATGTAATATGCATATGAACCATTATATTCCAGATATCAGAATTAACAAGGAGAATCAATACAACGATTATGCAATACTTCTATTATGTAGGTTGTTGAGGATGAATGGGCTCATAGTCGTCGCTCTCATAAATGGCAGAGCATAGTAATTATGGAATATCAAAACGTATATGCGGAGAGTGTAACGTGTTTAATTACCTATATCCTCATATATATTTGATATCCGTTATAAAGCTCATTATTCAATATAAAGCTTGATCTAGGAAGCAAATGGACTAGAGAGAGAATTGAGATAATGTTTCACACATATAGGTAAGGAACAAGAGGATTTCTAGGACACATACGTCCCATAATAAAACAAAAATAATAAGTAATAACTAATTCAGGGTATCAAAATTTACAAAAAAAATCAGACAAAAATCAGAGTATCCTATGGCATAAGTAGGAGGATGGCATGAGGAGCATATTAAAACAAAATGAACTATGCGCAACCATCATATCGGGATGGTACTTCTCCATTATATCGTCGACAGTCAGAAAACTCACCCTAGAGCTTCATTGGACGCGCGGAGCCTACTATGCATCTCGTCAATGTGGGGTAATCCCTTGGCCCAGGTGGGCCACAAACATTATCCTCACAAAACCCGCCATTCTTTTATTATGCACCTTTGCTTTCTCTGTTCCCAACTTAACAGATTTCTCATCCCTCCGGGATAATCTTTACTGACTCAATTCCATTTTCTTCATTCTCCAGGCGGTCCATTCCCGAGCAACCCACTATACATCCTCGCTTATATACCCAATCTGATTCATTCTATCCTTTCCACATGATCAAACCGTAAGTACTTTATTTTCAATATTTAACCTGTATTTTCACACCATAAAGCAACTCTCTCTAATTACATTTCGTTCCACTCATATAGTTATCATTCTTCTCACACCTAACTACAATCCCTAAGTTGTCATCTGAAGAACATTGTCTTTAGACTCTATGCCTCTTAATTCCAGACATTGTCTCACTACCATACCTCAACACAGGTAACAACATACCTATGTTAAGACCCAGTGCGATTCAATGACTTAGTCGCTTTAACAACATCCTACCAACGATTTATTGCACCAAGCCACTTCCTGCCATTCACAACTTTCCTACTCACTCCTGCATCATACGTTCCTTTTCATCGGCGACATATATCCTATTATTTAACTCAGATACTTTTTCAGTTTGCCAGTATTAAGGGCACTAATTTACACTGAGGACTGTGCCTCTACTCACAACCATATACCTTATTTTATCTTACATTTATTTCAAACCCTCCCTTTTCACCCCTGCGCTGCCAAATCTTCTGCCAATCCTCTCATCTTCAGTTTGCAACAAACCAAAATGCATATCCGCATATTATGAGGTAGGGCCCCCCCACACCTTCCATTCTCCATCTTCTACACCATTCCCCTATCACCCCTCCTCTAATTCTTTCATAACCCCATCCATATACAAATTGAATAACCAAGAAGACAAAACACATCCCTGTCTCACTCCGCTTTTAATATTAAACCAATCACTTTCGACTCCATTTATTCTTACACACACTGTAAGGGAGAGAATGGGAAAGGAGGAAGAAAGCATAGGGAACCCTGGGGACAAGTGGAGGATATTTTTGGCACCTTCTATCTGAAAGAATTTCCCACAATACCCCTATATAATATTAAAAGTATAAATTTAAAGAATACGAAATGTAGGTACTCTCACCTTATATTTCAGTACTTCCTTCAACAGCTGCATCTGATCCAAAGACTGCTTCTGCATCTCTACAACCATGTATTCAGACAGGAGAGAATAAGAACCTTCCCTGACGGTAGGGTAGAGAGGGGACCAACGAGTCTGTTCAAAATACCACTATGGGCATCTATATGTTTAGAGGTCAGTTATGGAAGCTCTTTGGAATTAATTGAAATTGCAAAAGGGGATAATAAAAGAAAGGAAAACTGTATAAAAAGGGGAAATTAATAAGGGGAAACTGTGATTAATCTCACAACTACTATTAACTAAATGAATTTCGTATAGATTCTAATGATAGAAACCTTCTGAATATGACTGAATTAAAATGATAATCTGCGAAACATGGTGCAATTTGGGTAGGAAAACTATATCTAGTTAGAAACAAAATTAAATATAAGGATACTTGCTTAGCAAGGTCAGTTATGTTTTGTTGTTGAAGAAACTGATGCACACATGTAACTCTCTTTACTTAACTTAATTATCTACTTTCTTGACGGTGTTATACTGTTCAGATACTGTGTTGTCATATCCCCAGCCCGTGAATGGCAAAGCTGAGTATTCTCAGCCCGTAGTTGGCACCTAAAAGAGTAAGTAAAAGGAACAATACATTACTCTTTTTCCTGTAGTAGTGACAATGGTATGTTGCTAACTATCGAAGAACAAAACTAAGATTATATTGTTTAACGTACCCTATACAGTAAAACTGTCAGTGATGGCGGAAATCGATGATTTCGGGAAACAATTCAGGAAAGACAATCTGCAACAGTAGAACCACTTACGTAGTCACAAATGCTTTATATGTTTGTAAGACATATAAACCATTATGAGACATATGACAAGTGAAAATATAAAAGAAACTTGGCACTACAATTATGGCTTACTTGCCGGTTGTAAGTTATTGTTGTTAAGCATTTGCCCTGCTCTATAATCGCGGCAAATTCAAGAAACAAATAACCTGTAATCTTATTATGTTATTGCCTAATAAATATAAAGAAAGATGAAAACATTCGGTAACAAGTTTAGTTAGGGCAATATATCATAATCATCATAAAAATAATAATAATAATACACTTCGCCTGCAGTGAACACTTTTAATCTCCATCCTCTTCATCTCTGGAGGATCTTCTAATGGTCGTCGACCAACATCCATTTGTGACCTCTGACCCCCATTACACCATCTCTCGAAACATCTGCTTCTCTTTCCAAAAAGCACTGCAACGCGCATCGTCTCTTGGTCTTGTTCGCCGATCTAAAGGTGGGTCTTCTCCGATCAAACGTCTGTATTCTTTTTAATATCATGTTGCAGACCTCTTGAAAGAAACAGACTCCGTTCTGAGAAAGGGACACTCACTCGCTCGAGCCAAAACGTGCTCATCGCTCTGCCCACCACCCCAGTGAACGTAAAAAGTAATGGTGAATTACTCCTACACTTCTACGTTGTCTTTCACACTCACGGCACCCACTTTGGGAACCCCTCTCTAGTGGGTCAGAACTACTCTACTCGGACTCTACCGGTGACTCTCCAACCGTAGAACAGAACACCGCCGTCTTGACGTTGCGGTCTCTTCCAAGAAGAACTCGGCTGTGGTTGTAGGAAAACTGTTCCTTCCCCGCAGCCGTCCGGAGGTAGGAAGTGGCTTTGCTCCACGAGGCAGTGAACGGAGAGTGGGTGCTTATGGAGTTGGGAGGGAAGGAACTTCTCCCCCAGACTCTTGTTCAGGTCTCTCCCCCGAGATTTCGAGCGCCACACATCAACCTATTGCCGGGTCTCCTGACCCTCCCGGTCCCATCGTCATTGTTCTTCGTTGGAGACTGCTTCATCAATTGCTACCGACATTGCTTGAAGGGCTGCTGAGTGGGTGAGTAACTCCTCTCAGTCTGCTGAGTTACGGACACCTGTCCTAGTCTTGGAAAACATGCTAACGTTGAGGGTAATTTAGCTCGCAGCTTCGGTGAGAGCACTCCTTTGGAGGCCAGGAGCCTCTCCTGTTCCAAACAGGGTGGTCCCCCCTCTCTCCCTTCTTGGTGACTTTCCTCTTCCTCCTGGTTTCGAGATTCCGATTGGTGGGCCGCTGAGTGGCTCTCGGGATCGTCTTGTAT
>JABUQX010005953.1:10000-31972 GCA_015478945.1 Trachelipus rathkii
CATCATCCGTGTTTCCTACTCAATTTTACCTCAATTCAAAGCCTGCGTCTGTGCTCATCTGCGTAATTTGCCTTATTGGTTGTTGACTTCTGAGGCGTGAAACCCCCTCCTTGAATAGGGCTCTGCCCGTGGTGGTGGTGACAACTGTAAAAAAAAAAAAAAAAAAATCACATTGACACCATTTATTCTTTACACCGCTTCACTATCGTATACATATTTTTGATTCATTCAGAAGCTACCACCACAATATATCATTAACCCTGCCTAGCGCATTTTCCCTATTACTCTATTCATACGGCCTGTTGCAATACCTGAAAACTAAATACATTATTCTTCTTCTCCCTCATTTTCTCATCATTTGTTTAATGTAAAGATTTGATCCACACAACTCCTTACACTCCTAAACGCACCTTGTTCTTCACCAATCAGTCCTTCAGTCACTCGACGCAACTCTTTCGACAAAATGCCAGCATATACCTTCCCTACAACACTCGTAAACTTATTCCCTATAATTTCTACAGTTCCCCTTTTATCTTACCCTTATTAAGGGTACTATTACGCTCTCCTCATCAATCCCTTGGAACTATACCTCATAAAGCACTTTATTACCACAATTTCAATCAATCATAACATCCGTGCTCGGTTCTTGAATCATTTCAAGTAATTTCATCTATACTGGCAGATTTACAATTCTTCAACTTTTTCATCTACCCATTACCTCTCCTTACTAATAACCTCATCCAAAAATACTATTCCTTCTTTGCACATCACACGCACACATTCCCTTATAGCCTCTCATTACTGTTATATTGTGGCAGATTCTCGAAGTTTCTTTTCCACACTCCTCTCAACCATACTTATCAGTTTCAAAAGCACCATCCTATTCATTATTCTAAGCAGATTCCCTTACTTCTCATTCTTAACCTTTCGCAGCTTCTTCCAGAAGAGCTTCCTATTCTCTTGTAAGTCCATATCCTTCCAAATGGTTCATTTACCTCTTGTTTTCTCCTACGTATACACCTTTTAGTATTTCTTTTCCGCTCCTTATATAATTCCAAGCATATTTCTTTTTTGAGTCTTAATCATTTGCTTTTAGACATTCAACCACACGCTTCTTTTTTACTTAACCGCATTTTCATCACCATCTTCAATTAAATGTTCGCTGTTACCATTCTTACTTCCTACTTTTGCACAATCCACCACTTCTTTGCCTCCTAACAATTGTTCCTTCTTTGCCCCACAGAATTTGTTCAGTATCAACTTGTCACATTCAACGATTTACTAGCCGAGCGCTCTTAATACTTATCCTTATTGTCTTGCTCACTTAACTTCTCACTTTTAATTTTACCTACTTCTTTCGTATCACCCTTCCTCTCCATCCAAGCCCCACTAACTTAATTTTTACATAGAACAACATATGATCCGATAATCCATTCCTAAAAACCTCACTGATTTAACATCCACCATACTTCAACATCTCCTTCTTCACAACCACAAATCAATCATACTTTTCACTATTCACTTCGATACCATCTCTACCTACACCAACTCTAGTATACTTATGGATCTCTATGTGCTTAAGAAGTATTACTTACACAATACCTCTCTCTTCACAGAAATCAATCACCTTCTACCATTCTTATTTTCTCCCGCCGACCAAACCACCTGTTATAACCATCCCTTTTTTGATCATCAAACCATTCAGGTTCCCCCAACACTATCAATCTGAAGCCTCTTCCTCACCCCATCCAGAACATCATTCAGATTATCCCAAAAAAATCGTACTCTCATCAACGTTCCCGTCAGATGGACCATACGTCACACACACATACTACTATTTCAAAATTATTTAATTTTTATTATTATTATATATATTATTATATATATATTATATATATATATATATATTTATATATATATACTATAATTTATTATATTATATATATATATATATATATATATATATATTATAAATATATATATACTATATAAAATAAATTATATTTTTTTTATATATTTATATATATATATATAATATATATATATATATTATTTATAACAATAAAAGTCAACTTTTTCTTTACAGATTGAAACGAAAATGAGTAACAATTTTGCAATCGTTAAATTGATTGAAGAAAATGGTTGTCTTTGCATAGTTTCTCTCAATTGGGTGGAGAAGAATAGAAAATTTTGCCACTTTCCAAATGTGTGCACCAAAATGACAAAGGATAGACTTTTAAGAAAAAGAGTCATGCCCGAGAAAAATTGGTATACGTGCCCAATTGAATTTGTTCAAGAATATGGTGAGTAAATTGGGAAAGTAATAACTAAGAAGATGGTGACCATTATATCACATGTATGAACGTTTTTTTTTTGTTTTTGTTTTTTTATTTAAAATTTAAAAAAATTAATTTGAATAAAGAAATGAAAATGGGGGTGAGAAAATATGCATTTTTGAATTCTCTTAATTCAAAATATGATTCATTTTAATAAATTTTCTTACTTCCGAGCGATTCCCAATGAGTTTTTAAACATTAAAATACCTTTTTTATAGTTGAAGTAAATTTTTATAGAATTAGGAAAAAAAAAAAAATCCATATAATCATTCCCATATTGGTCTTTAGTATTTGATACTAATTTTGTAGGAATTGTATAAATGTTAAACTGAAATAGCATATAAATGTCATCCGCACAAGTGATTCAACGTTGGGACATTTAGTTGTATCAATATTTAATTTTAAAATTATCTTAAAATTATATCTGTTGAAATTGCATCTAAATATAGTGTCAAAGTTTGACGATTCTCTTTTTTTTTTTTTGAAGTTCATCATGCACATATCTGATGAAATTTAATTGTGAAATCATTTTCATATTATTATTATCCCTTGGAAGGGTTTCAATTGCCTTTACTAATTCTCTTATTTGTGTTCTTAAACATTTTAGAATCGCTTGCTGATGCTCGGGTACATCTTAGCTTTCTTAAGAAAGCCGAAGAAGCATCACATTCAGAATCTGATGAAGATTTGGAAGAAATACAAATCGGAAAAAGAAAGCGACACGTAATTACTCTTCCTGGGGATTCTGAAGAGGTTAAAATTACTCTTCCTAGGGATTCTGAAGAGGTTAAAATTCCAAACTCACCAAAACGAAAAAAAATAAATTTACAGGAAGACATTCCGTCTCGACTTCCACCATCATCAAAATTAAAAGTTGTTAATAATCCTTATGCCTCAAATTCGTACTTATCACATAATGTTCCTGTAGAAATCGATATAACTAATGAACGTTCTTCACCAGAACCTTGTTTATCGACAAAACTTCAATCTGAGCTTACAACACATGTGACTAGCCATCCTTCGTCCTCGGGTAAAAATACAGTTCTTCTTTCCACAAATTTTCTGAAACTTTTAAGTTATCTTAAATAATAAAACAATAATTTTTTTTAATTAGTGTTCACCCTACAATATGTTTTCAGATGAGTTTACTAAAAAAAATTTAATTCAGCAAGGCCAAATGATGTCAATGTTATCAGATGTTATTTCTTCTGTAAATCGATTAGAGAAGAAAGTGGATGGTATGTTAACCCATCAATCGCGATTGGAAAAGAAAGTGGATGGTATGTTAACGCACCACACGATTCCTTCAAATAGATTCACAGTCACCAATGTCCGACGATGAATATTCCTTTCCACCTTAAATGACCAATTAATGTTAATGAAAAGTTAAGGGACGATGCCGAAACACGGAAACAACTAGTCCGCAACTTTCCTTATTTCATAACATTAACTTTGCGCAAACCATAATATACTTTTAAATATTGTATTTTAACATAAAAAATAATATGCTTTTGAAATCGCAGCTTTATTTATTTATAGTTTATTTTGGAGTGTGATAGAGTTTGTAACTGATAAAAAGTACATCGACGACATATTCCCAAAAATGAAATTTGTTAAACATTTCATTTCCTAACCTAACCTTGCCCAACCTAATCTCACCTAACCTAACTTCGTTTTCAGGTCAATTTATTATCATCGATTGGCGGCAAAGACTACAGAAGTTTAGTAAATAATATGCTTCGCCGCCTTTTATTGGATGAAGTTGCAGAACTTTATTCACTCACTGGAAAAATTATTAAAAATTCTCATAAAAAGAAGGCTTTTGTTTTGACAAAAGTTTATCAAATTATCTTTTGTAAGTAATTTTTACTCTAAATACTTGAATGTAAATTTTCGTGAGTGGTTAAATTGAAAATTGATAATGTTTAATTTTCATATTGTTTGTGAAAGCTTTCGAAATCTAGAAATAATTTAATTTAATTCAAAAGATAAAAGTATATCTTAATTAAAAAGGTTTTTATCTACAACTTTCTCATAAGTGAACTATAATAATATATTTAATTACCACATTATAGTTAATCTGTATTATTATTATTTTTTTTGTGAATATTAAAATCATAAATATTTTTTAAAAGCATATTAATATTAAAACTATAAACATACAATTTTTGAACTTCGTATGCATGAGTTTAATATTTATTATTATGTTTTCAGATGTATGCCGGAAATTTTTTCCAGACACCACTGAAGAACAGTTTAAACAGATATTGGGTGACTGGCTAAATCAAGCAAAAGTTCGAAGATCAAGAAAGTAAGCACCATCTAGTATAATAAAATTATATATATTTAAATAACAAAGAGTGGATAATGCTTTATAATTTATTTTCTATACTTTCTCGTTTCAGAGACCAAAGAAATCAGAAGACAGAAGAAATAAAGTCCGAAATGTATTTTGGGGAATAAATTATTTTTAAATTTAAATGTTGTGTTGCTCCTTCTTTATTTCATATTTATTTTTTTATATAAAACTTGCTACTAAGAGTTTGGCTAGTCAGTCTTGTTCAAGCTCCTTTGTGTCGTTCATATAGCAAGTTGACAGGTAACTAGTAAGATTGTTGCAAACTTACAGCAATTTTTTAGGCATGTCGCAATGAACTTTTGTTACGTTTTCACTTTTTTTTCGTGATAAGCTTGATACAAACTAGTAGAACCGATACATGATGTTTAAAATTTTTTAAGTCTTAGAATTTATGGATAATAGAAGAAGGATGTTTGGTCCAGACTTTCAAAAGTGTACAAGAATGAGCATTTCGGTTAAGTCTGCGGGCAAAGAAAGAATGAGATCCTGTAGAGTGACTGGTTTCACACACTGCTCTCCTTAAGGAAAGAGATATACGATTAGAGTGATTGAAAGAACAAGGTCTGTTGTAATAGTGAAATAAGACGGAAAAGAAATCGGTTCCACCCCTTCAATAATAGCTGTGAGAGTGGAACTACCCCATGAAAAAAGGAAATAATTTTAAAAAGAATGGGAAAGTTTGAGTTGTGTTTTTTCTTTCAAACATGTTACAGTTGTGTGGAAGATTTTGTCGAGTTGATAGATAAAATAAACATTTTTTTGAAGCATTAAATACAACTTTGTTTTCTCTGCCCCAATTATGAGGAAAGTTCCGAGATCAGTTGCTCCAATCTCGTCCTCCTGAATGGGACTCCTAACCGTGAAAGGAATAATGATAAATGGAATCGTCATCATAAGAGAGGATAGGTGAAGAGGTAACTGGAAGGTCATTGATGAAAGTAAAAAAAATTGGGAATAGGACATAACCCTGAGGAACATCACTATTAAGAAATCCTTAAGGATGTCTACAGCTGCTGCTGCTGCTGCTATAGGACGAACTTGAA
The DNA here is from genome assembly GCA_015478945.1 of Trachelipus rathkii. Lineage (NCBI taxonomy): Eukaryota > Metazoa > Arthropoda > Malacostraca > Isopoda > Trachelipodidae > Trachelipus > Trachelipus rathkii. The sequence goes on from JABUQX010005953.1 coordinate 15,739, forward strand.
AGAAAAGTATAGGTACCCAAAGAGGTAAGCTTAGAAGTCGAAACTTTGTATCAGACTTTATCAAAAGATTCCTATCTGTATGTCTAGCGCCACAGCAAAAGATTTACTGAAAAGTCTTGTTCGTCTATTTAAGGTCGAGTTTGACGGGTTTCAGAGAAGTGAAAGGAATAATGAAGGGGGAAATCTTTAGGCGATCAAGTGACTGATAGGTCATTAATGGAAAGTTAGAGATAAGACAGAAACATGTGCAACACCACTATTGATATATCTAAATAGTGAGCGGTTGCTGTCTACAACTGCTGTGACAACCGGAAAGGAAATTGGAGATATACCTACAAAAGTGTGTTTAGGAAATAATATTTTGCGCCTCCCCTCTCCCCCACCCGCTTCATGAAGTCGAGAGGGAAGGGGCTCAGACACTGTGTTGTGCGAAATTTGTCCTTATTTTCTTTTGTTCTATTTTGTTTATTCCTTTCCCTTATTTATTATTGTTACTTTTTATTATCATTTTTATTCTTGATTTTATCTAGATTATTTCTCTTGTGGTTATTATTATTATGATTACACAGGCCTGCATTTTTTCACTTTTGCAAAATTGTTTTTAGTTTAACTGTTGAACTTTGTTTTTTGATGTGCTGAATCCAAATATGAAAGCAGTTGTTCTCTACCACGTAAGGATTTTTCACAAAACGCAATGACATGTCATGAAGGAAAAACAGTAAATACTTATCAATAATGGTTAATTAAAAGTGTTTTAAATTGAAACACATTTATTTAAATTTGAAAGTAAATAGGTATATAAGATGAAAAATATGTGTAAAACAAATATATGAAAATGAAACTTACAAATTAATAGCAGGGCGCAAATTTAAAGTCGACCTTACTCAGCCGCATAGTAGCGTTTTCGCTGATTTTGAAAGCTTCCTTTCTGGCTTTTCCTTTTATATGTTGCTACTTCAGTTTCTCGAAGCAAACCCCAGCAGTAGTCCGCTTATCATACTCAGTACTTAGAGCAACCTGGTACGCTTCTCCATTTCTTTCACATCTTGGTGGAAGCGCTCTCCTTGCTCTTCGCTAACAGCTTCCTTAGATTTTCTGGAAAGTAAGTCAAATGAGAATGAAGAAGTGCAGCTTAAGTTCATCGAACAGCAGTTTCTCAATTTTGTAGCAATCTTCGACGATTTGTCTTGAAAATTTGTGTTCTTTATTGTTTCAAGAAACTTCTATATACTTCTTGAATGACAGTCATGCAACTTTTTCTTTAACATTCATTTTCGTTTCAAACTGTGGTTTTTCATTATTTTTTCGAATTCAGGAACGAAAATTCCCTCTTTAATTTTTGCATCAGATATAGCAGGGAATTTGTCCCTTAGGTATTTGAAACATTCCCCTTCCTTAGAGAGAGCTTTTGTAAACTGCTTCATTATGCCAAGTTTGATGTGAAGTGGAAGCAGGAGTACGTTCTTTGGGCCCACAAGGTTTTCTTTCACGACGTTCTTTATTCCAATTTCAAACACAGCCTCGTCCACTCCTTTTGTATTCAATGCTGGGCTTTGTTTCGACTGTCCCACCTACTAAGAAACAGGGTATTTGGTGTGACACGCCTTGCTGTCCTAGCAGATGGAAATAACTTTCAAAAATCTCTACATTTAGTCCACTCATCGGTCTGATCTTTAACTTCGACAAAATCCATCCAGATTCTCGTAAACGTTCTTCATAAACCGAATGGCACCCTGAATAACAGGTTGTCATTATGTCTCTTTTCTTCTTATGTTCAGGTTGAAACCTAAAAAATAATATATATATATATATATAATATATATATATATATATATATATATAATAGGTTTTTTTTCATATATGTATGTAAAATGATATATATTATATATTATATTATACTATATATATATATTATATATATTATAATATAGAAGGTTCTTTATCCTTCTTTTTTTTTATTTGTGTGTAACATTTACTACCAAACAGTGTAAACACAGCCTTGTAAAGACAGCAAGAGAAAAAAACTAAGAAAAATGAAAAAAATTTTACACGAGATTTTAAAAAAAACTTACGTGATAGAGGGAAATGGATGTTATTTTCGAATTCAGCACACCAAAATACATGGAAAAAAGACAGTTTCATAGAAAAAAAATTTCCATTGCAGGCCTGTGTTATTATTATATCTTGCCTCCCGTTCTTCTTACCATCCCTTCCGTATTTGTGTCCCTTCCCCTCTTTTTGTACGTACTACCCTACGTATTCCTGCTCTCTTATGGGAGTCACCCATGTTTTCTCCCGAATCCTGGTAGCTATTGGACTGCTGTCTCTGCGTATATTTTACCCATCTTCCTTCCCCTGTGGGTGAGGGTTCAGGTCAAACACCGCTTGTTGTTGCCTTTCTCCGGTCCGCCTATTGTAGGGGACCCGAACTGAGGAGGCTGTCCCGCACTTGGGTGTATAATCTTGGGCTTCACGTCTTATCCGTGTGGTGCTTTGCCATTATTTTGTCAACTTAGGGACTAGACGCGAAGTCCCGGGAAGCTTTTCCGGGTCACACCCACAGGCCACTCCATGGGGTGGGATTTCGGTGGAGGAGGTTTATTGCTCTGGGAGTGTGATGGTCGGTTTCCGGGGTCACGCTTTCAGGACGTTTATTATATATATATTATATATATTATATATATATTATATATATACTATATATATATATATATAGATATATTATATATTCATCATTGGTTTTATTGTATTGGTGCTTATCTATCGAGTATGGTATGGGAGTACTTAGTGTTGATTCACTCAAAAACAGAAAATAAAGCTTCAAAGAAAGGTGAACGTCATCATCTGTCGGGCTCCCAACCAGACCTCTCTTTGGCCATCTCTGGACCAAGAACTAATAAGGACTTTGACGCCCTTGTCGATGAGCTGGTTAGAACTTTTCAACCCAGCCTCTAATTCTTACCTGCAATTCTGTTGCAGGGATTTCCCTATCTCGAACGGTAAAGACTGTGATGGCCTCTGCCCAGAAACTATCGACTCAAATTTCACACCAGACTTCCCATGAGTCCCTAAGACAGCGCGTTCACCTTTCTGGGCGACATTAATTTAGCAGGCAAGCTCCTACGATCGCGCTCTTGAACCCTTCTCCGGGGATTCCAGGATTTGCGTCTTAAAACCCTCTTTCATATTTTATTTAAGCTCCACTTCGTCCCAACCACTGACGGCTAGCAGCCACCTTGTCCTCAGTGACAAGTTGGAAGCAGCTCTTCGTACTCATGAGGTACAGGCTGCATCGATGAGGAATGGATCCATCCTAGTCCGCGCCGCCTCCAGAATGCAAAGCCAAGTTCTAGCTTCTCTTTCCCTTTTAGCCGAAATCTCCATCATATTCAAACTTGACGATGTCCGTAATACATCGAAATGTACTATATATGCTCCACGAGTTCCGTTCGATACAACGGATGATATCCTTGCTCATCAAAGACGAAACATGCCAATTACAAATGTCTGTCGGTTCCTCTTCACAAGGAGAATCCGTCAATGAATTATTATTTTAAAAAAAAAACTCATAAAAGAAAAGCTATTGTTTCGATAAAGTTTATCAAATTATTTTTTGTAAGTAATTTTTATTCGGAATCCCTCTGATCAAAGTGAAACTCTGTTTTACAATGCACCCCCCCCTAGGAGGTGTTTCAAATGCCATAAAATTGCCCACCCTCAAAATAGTGTATTCCCCACAAACTATTTGTTCGCAATGTGCGAGTTCTCTCCACACCACAGGTAATAACCATCCTTGTAGTCCGAACTGCAAGGGTCCACATTTCGCCTCGTCTGTCCACTGTCACTTCTTTACTTTGAAAAAGGAAATTTTAGAGCAATGTGCTTTTCACAAACTGGATCGTCGTGAGGCGATGCACCTATCGAAGGGAAAGTTGTCTCATCTACCCATTTCGTTTGCTAAGGCAACAGCGCGTCCCCTTAGAAATACACCCCGCTCCCATTTATTGCATTTCAATGGTCCTCCGGGCTTGAACTCGCCCATTTAGACCTGGCTCGGATTTTGCCACACCTGTGTTGGAGGCTTCTGTTCTTCAGCACAGCTGTTCTGTACCGTCTTCTCCAAGAATAAACCGCCGCCTGCATCACCCGCCATGACCCGCGTTTATACCCTGGACAAACGTTTTTGGCTTGTGGAGAATGTCTCCCTGACATCCACGTACCTTCTACATCTCCACCATCCCGGTCACCCGTATAATCTCCTTCGCTGGAGTTGTTCTCTGCATTTACCGCACAAGGTATCTCTTCTAGTCCCAATGGAAACTTTCAGATAACTCCAGATTGTCCCTCCTCTCATGAAGATGACTCTTTCCCCTCCTATGACTAACCTATTCCATTCAATATCGGGCTTCAACATTTTGAAGTTCACTACTTCCACACCATCTGCTGCTTACATAGTTTCTTTCAAACGGACCCGTCGTTCTCCACGTGCTCGAGACATGGATGCCGCCAATGTTTCGCCCCTACTATTTTGTGACTCTATAACGGACGTCACCGTAACTAACCAAACTATTCTCCCTTATCCGCGGTACCTCCACATGGCAGTCTTTCACTCTCTTAGTTTTCCTGTCCCATTGAGTTTGACACCAGGGGATGATGATAAAAAGATTATCAGGCTCAGCCCTTTTTCCTTCTCTACTGGAGCACATATTCTCACCGATGCTGTCCGCTGCTCTGATCCAGTGTCTAGGGTTGCCCCTCACTCTTCACGTTGAAGGCACTGGTAGGGAAACTTTTATTACCAACGCAGTAAACCACGATCCTGCTCACTCCTGTGACTCCTATTGTATAGGATGTGGATTCCTCTCTGGCTCGTAATTTTGGGGACGAATCAGTTGTGACTGCTGGATCAGCCTTTAGTAACTATGCCTCCCCGAGCCGTGACATATCTCTTCGGAAACTTCCCCTTCCCCTTGGATTTGAGATATCCCCAGCTGTGGAGCAGCGGATTTCACGTACCCGCCAGAAAAAGGGTATTCAGTCCCCTTTAGATACTCAATTAAAGCCGTTTTCGTTTTTGCATTTGTGCTAAAAAAAATGCTCGTGTTTGCGTACGTTTTTGTCAACCTTAGCGCAAAATCGTAAAAAAATGCTCACCAAACGATAAAGATATATTATTATATATAATATATTATATATATTATATATATATAATATATATATTATATATTATATATATATATATATATATATATAATATATATATATATATATATATCTATTATAAAGCTCATTATTAGTTTATTGTTTCACAGCACCCAATGAAAGAAGCTGAGCTTGGGTTGAAACTTAAAAGGGAGATTGAATTTTTGAAGACAGTTCTGTGATAAGTTACAAGGAAAATTGTTGAGTGGGAGAATTGTGATGTCGTTTGGAAGAACAGAAAAGTCTAGGAACGTCTAACCCAAAGGTAGAATCCGCAGGAAGGCGGTAACAGTTGAATAAGTTTGTGTTTTTTTAAAGTGTTAAAGTTTGACGATTAAATTTTATGGTTTGCTATTTTGTGCATTTGAAGGAACGAATCCGAGGCTGGTGATCGACAGATTCAGGCTTTGTTTCTTTTGGGGAATTGGCGGGATCGACTCGTCCAGGTGGAGGGAGGTCAACAGGAGCTGGCCAGATTTGCAGTATTAGGGCGATTCCTAACTGAAGGTTTCAGAGTGCGACTGGAGAGGCGAGGTGGATTGACCAAAATTTGATCGAGGAAAGATCCGACGAGAACTGAGCGGATAAGGTTTTGGGTTTGTTATTGCCATTTGCACTGTGATTACTTGTAGTTTATTTTATGCTGTTGTAATGGGAATCTTGAACAAATATACTTCATAGGGGTGTTTGTTATTAAGGTTAAAGTTACAGGAATTGTTTTAAGGTTACTGTGAATTTTGAGGAGTAAGTTATACAGTTTATCGATGGAATTTTTAAGGTTAAAGCTACAGGAATTGTTTCGGGGAAATTGATAATTGCTCGTTTTGTTATATAAGGGGAGCGTTCAATGTTTTGCTCGGGCGTAGCCTAAATATCCACCCCCCCTAAAAATGTACATAAAATTCGGAATTATCAGCCGGTTTTGACTATACTAAACACCAAAATGAGCTTTTTTTTTTTTTTTGTGCCCCTTAAAAGTTTTTTTCCCGGTGTTTTTTCTTTGCCTGTGGTATTCTTTCAGAATTTTCAATTTTTCAAAATCCATGTTTTTGATTTTTAATATAACTTTCAAATTTTTTGAGATGCATTGGATAGCATGATTGGTCATTATAAATAATTCATAGAAATTTTCGATTTTTTGAGCTTTTTGTGCTCAGCGTTGTCCAATTTCCAACCCATTTTTTTTGGATTTCAAAGGTGAAATTGAATTTTTTTTTTTACTACTATGCGGTGTTTATTTCACCTCATATGTAGTCGGAAAAGATAAACATTTTTTTACTTAGATAATTTCTTTGTATATGCAATAGGTTTGGATTTGTTCTTAGGAACAAATTTTCAAAAAAAAATTTTTGGTTCTATTGAGTATTACAAAAAAATTATACTAAGTAAAAAGATGCATCTTGCCCGACTATACAAACTCCTGAAAATTTGGAATTTTAAAAATGCGTAGAAAAAAAAATAATGTCAATTTTTCACTTTTCAATTCAAAAAAATGGTTTGGAGGAGAGATCCGACGAGGAACTGAGAGGACGAGGTTTTGGGTTTGTTATTGCCATTTGCACTGTGATTATTGTAAGTTTATTTTATTTTATTGTAATGGGAATCTTAAATTAAGTATACTCGTAGGGGTGTTTGTTATTAGGGTTAAAGTTACAGGAATTGTTTTAAGGTTGCTCTGAATTTTGAGGAGTAGGTTACACAGTTTATTGATGGAATTATTAAAGTAAAAGCTACAGGAATTGTTTCATGGAAATTGATAATTGCCCCTTTCTTTTTTATATAAAGAAACTGTTTATTTTAGATGATACTGATTTTGATGCTTTTAAGAAAATGCTTATTTATTGTTTTGAAAGTGAATTATATTTTACGAAAATCTTGTTTATTTTAATCCTCCTCATTATTGTTGCCACTAAAAGGTGTAAATTTTATGGTTAAATGAAAGGCCGATCAGCTACAATTATTATATATATACTATACTATATATATATTATATTATATATATTTATATAATATATATATATTCTATATAATATATATATCATATTATATATTTTATATTATATATATTTATTATATATATATATATATTATTATATTATATTATATATATATATTTTATATTATATATAATATTTATATATTTATATATATTATATATATATTATTATATCATATCTATATTATATATATATATAATATATATATATATTTATATATATTATTATATATTATATATATATATTTATATATATATCTATATATATATTTATAATATTTTGTGAGGTGCAATAATCCTAAGCTACTTTCGGGAAGAAACGCTACTTTATTGAACACGCTCACTCTCTTCAACATCTAATCTTCTTCTATTGAAGGTGGTTGTTTCAAGGCGAATTTACACTTTCAAATTGGGTTATCCTTAAGTGACATGAACACTAATCAATGTGATTAGAACCGCATCAAATCACTGACAACCATCAAATCAAGTTTCTTCTAGTGGGCCTACTCTGTTCGGTCATGCTGTGCCGCCTGTACAATATTTCTCAGCTTCGGGCAGGTGGGACCAACTGCACGTAGAGTACGAGTGGTCGAAGCTTCTCAGTGACTTAATGTGTGCACATTAGCTTCACACCTGACAGCTATCTACTCGCTTCTTACTAACGGGACGTCTTCCAGGTCGGTCGGAGAGTGGAGTTGTGCTCGGGCATTATCATAGGGGGAGTTCTGTGGCGTCCTGGTGCCGGGAAGCTATAGCACTACTGAAGGGGATCCTAAGCAGCTTCCGGGAAGATACGCCACTTTATCGTGACAACGCTCATCTCTCAACATCTAATATTTTTCTATTGAAGGTGGTTATTCAAGACGAGAATTTTAACACCTTCAGTATATATTTTGAAGGGGTTAGGTTTGATCTTGATAACACCTCAATAATAGAGATTATTGGATGTTGAAGAGAGTAAGCGTTGGTACGCACAATGTGACGTTTCCTACAGGAAGCTGCTTAGGATTATCATTGTGGCTAGCCGCCCTCTGCACCAAAGAAACGCCACAAATCCCTCATGCAGTGGACAATGCGCGAGCACACTCATGTCCGAACTGGAAGGACGTCGGGTAGTAAGAAGCGAGTAGCTGTCAGGTGAGCTAGGTGTGCAATTAAGGTCACTGAGAAGGCTTCGAAAACTCTGTATCTTCGTGCAGTTGGTCCGACCTGCAGAAGCTTATGTTGGAAGTAATGAGAAGTACGGTGCAGGCGTTACAGGATGATCAAACAGAGTTAGCGCCCAACAGAAGAAACTTCGATTTGCTGGTTGATGGTTACATGGTCACTTTCCCGGTGGGGGGGGGTTTGTTCCACGCATTTGAAGGGGCGTTAGTTCTGACTCTTGAATAAGCCACTTCGGATCACTTAGCATAGATTGGTATTGGATGTTGAAGATGAGTGCGTTGGTCAAAATGCAATTACAGTGGCAGCCGTATCTTTCTCGGAAGTGGGTTGGATTCTCAATGTGCTATCAGCTTTTGCACCAGACCGCCACAATATATACTATAATATGAGGTATACTAATTACTTATATATATATTATAATTATATTAAAATATATATATACTATCATACTCTAGGTATATATAGTATGAGTGTTAATTACACGGTATATCCGATAATATATATACTCCCTTCAAATATAATATATTATGTTAGTATATACCCCCATAGTGGCGTTTGATCAAATATGATTATATATACCTATTCAACTATGAATTATATATATATAATACTATATTATAACCACGAACAAATATACGGGTTTTTATTTGTAGGGTATATGTAATATTATATATATATATAACTACCCTGTATATATATTTAGTCATAACTATTATATAATATATATATATACTACGTATATTATTATATAAATTATATACATTGTTGATGGTTTTTGAGGGTAGGTAGAGTTATGAAGGTTGCAAGTAAGTCCGGCTTCATACAACACCATATATTTGTAAGAGAAATTCCAAAAGTGTGGCTAATGCTGAGCCTATAGCCGAGACCCCAAGATCCTTGGCTCGGTAATGTTAATGTTTCTGCATAAAATGGTAAATATAAGCGTACTGAATAACATAAAATTGATAAAGAGAAGGCAGAGATGCCACAATATCGGCAGGCGTGCGTAGTACTAAAGTTCTCGTGATAGTGCTATCGCTATATAATTCAACAAAAGTATGCGACAAACTTCGCAGCTCTTGTCGTTCGTTTTCTATTATAAACGCTGCAATACTGTAATTAGGCTCTTGGCAATCGGCCGCTACTTGATTATTTTACAGTAGCGTAAGGCTATAATATCCACTTTGCAGTGCAAAGGCACGATAAACTAATCGAGGTAGCGCGCTGGCCATCGTATATGCCTACCTGCTCGATAGTCTAGTAGGAGCTTGGGATGGAGTCTGGACAGGATTCCAAGATTGAGAGGGTGATCGGGCGAGTCGGAACTTATGCTTGTGTCGTAGGAGTAGCTGGAGGTGAAGAATCCTGAGCCGAGTGAGGGAGGCAGGATGAACGATGCACGTGCGGGTGGAGTCTGAGCGGTCGTATTGGTGCTGTTGGCTGAGGAGAAGGAGGTGGAGAAGGTAGGAAGAGGAGTCAGGAAAAGGGAGAGGAGTCAGCAAGGGAGGAAAGATGCGGAGGAGAGATAGGAATTAAAAAGCAACGAGTTGAAGGAGGAGAAATTGAAACAAAGGTAAAGCGTCAGGGTCGAGAAAAGGAAGAGGATTTCTAAGAAAGCAGGCTTAAGGCGATCGATCGAAACGACTTCTGTGCGTGTGGGGGTTGGATTGTGAAGAATTTCTCCTTCCTAAGTATCCAGGAATGGTCCGTCGTACTTGGTTGAAGAGCGGTTGTGGGTGGGAGTCATGTCGACGAAGACATGAGTGCTGAAGAAAGGTCCTTAGGGATATAGGATGCACCTTGTGTGGCAGAGAGGAGTTGTTCACGACGAAGCAAGCGCCTCAAGCGGTAAGATAAGCAAAGGTTGGCTGTAGAAGGAGGAGAAGATTGTGAAAAGAAGTCACCGGGAAGACGAAAGAGGAGAACCATACACTAAATTAGCAGCCGAACAGTGCAGATCCTTTTTAACAGCGGAGCGAATGCAAAGCATTACAAAAGGGAGAGCGTCAGTCCATTTTCCTGGATTGGTCTGAGCTAAGAAGCAGAAGCCTTTTAGCTGACGGTGGGGGGAACCGTTCAACCACAATTGGGCGTTCGCTTTTTGGTTAAAACAAGAAGTCGTGTGAATCTTTTCTGACAAACAGATTCATCAAGGTTCGATGTTCTTATTTCAAAAGATCTACGCTTGGTCCGTTGTGACAGAAAGCGGCACACAAAAGCGCGATCCAATGAGCCAAGAAAGCTTTAGCTATGGATTCCGCGTTGGGGACAGAGAGAGGGATAGCCTCGGTCGTGTGAACCGATCTATGCACGTAAGGATGTATTTCTTACCGCGGGAGGGAGGCAGAGGCCAAAGATGTCGATGTGGACACGTTCAAAGCGAGCACAAGGGAGTAAGAAAGTGGCTAGCGGGGACTTGGTGTGACGGTGGACGCTTAGAAGCTGGCGGGAGCAAGTGCGACACCACGTTGCTACGTCGGCAATTCAATCAGGCCACACAAATGGGCAGCAACCAGTTTTGCGGTGAAGCTCAATGCAGGGTGAGAAAGCGAGTGATGATTGAGAGACAGCCTTACGGACGATGCCAGGTACTACAGGACGAGGAGAGCCTGAGAGACATCAGACAGAGTCTCTTCTCTATCCAGGGAGTTGAGCCACTCCAGCTCTGAGAGAGAGTCTTGTGGAGTGGCAGGATGCTCAGTAGTCTGGTACGTCGCATAGCGTGTAAGTCGTGTTGGCAGGCTGAAATCGCGTGCATTCAATGCGGGGAGAGAGCCGTTCAGAATGAAGTTGTCGACACCTGAAATATGTCTGACATCAATGGTGAACTGTGAGACATTCTCAAGGTGACGAGCTTCTCGAGGATAGTAGTGCGTTCGTTTCTGGAGACCATAGCGAAGGTAAGTGGTTTGTGATCAGTGAGTATGTGGAACTCACGACGCTCCAGAAAGTAGCGGAAATGACGGACGGCGAGATACATCGCAAGTAACTCAGTCCCGAAAGCACTGTAGCGAGTCTCAGGAGGTTGCAACTTGCGAGAGAAAAAGGCGAGAGGAGACCACACTCCGTTCAGGTGCTGCTGGAGAACACCTCCGACAGCAAAATCGAGGCATCTACCTGAACTCTGGTCGGAGCTAAGTCCTGGGGGTGGACTAAGAGTGTGGCCGAAGCGAGTGCTTCTTTGGAAGCTTCAAAAGCAGCCGTAGCTTCGTCAGACCAGTCCACTTTTGTAAAACTTGCCTCTGTGCTTGGGGCGGATGAGAGCGGTGAGGGGTCGAAGAATATCAGCGCCCGAAGTTAAGCATGCCGAGGTAGAAGTTAAGCATGCCGAGTTACTGACGAAGCTGCTTCTGAGAGACAGGCCTAGGGAAGGTGCGAATGGCCTCCACGCGCTCTGCAAGAGGACAAATGCCATCCGCTGAAACAGTGTGTCCTAGAAAGGTAAGAGAAGGGACACCAAAACCAGACTTTGCCGGGTTGAGACGCATGCCACATTCGTCCAACCTGGCAAAAACTGCCCGTAGATGTTGCTCATGCTCGGCAGGAGAATAGGAAGCTATGAGGAGGTCATCCAGATAAGCAAAGGCGAAAGGGAGCCTCTAAGAACGTCATCGATGAAGCGTTGAAATGTCTGAGCTGCGCCCGCAAACCAAACGGCATTCTGGTATACTCAAAGAGACCAAAAGGGGTAGAGTTGTGATAAACGATAGTTTAAGATGATCAGGTGGTAGCCTGACAAGATCAAATGTGAAAAGATGTGTCTTACGGCCAGATTCGAGGTGAAAGACTGGATGTGCCGGACTGGGTGCGATCTGGTACTCGCACAAGCGGTTCAGAGCCTAAATATCCACAGGCTCCAATCAGAAGTAAATTTGGGACCATGTGGAGGGGGAGGACCATGAATTTTGGAAAGGCGGACGATACAAGTTCGAGCATATGCTCAAACTCCGCCTTGGCTGCCTTGAAGCTTGTCAGGAGGCAGACGCCGAGCATGAGCGAAGGTGGGAGAGCCCGTAGTCTCTATTTGGTGGCGCACAGAATGTTGAACAGGAGAGGAAGAAGAACAGGGGTCCAACAGCGAGAATCCTTCTGCAGGATGGTGAAGAGGGGGAGGTACAGAAGAAAAAGGAGCAACAGCAGAGATGCTTTAAAGAGCAGAAGAACACTACGGTACTGCAGAAAGAAGAGCGTACAACGTCACACTCTCTGTTTCCTTAGAATCGACCTAAGGTAAAATGTGAGAAATGCGCTTCCCAAAATGGGTTGGGTCACATCAGCAACCAGAATACCCAGGGAAATTGACGGCGAAGAGAGAGAGGTCACAAGCGCTCACCATAGACGGGATGGTACTACCATTTGCTGCGAAAGAGCCGGTCAGGAAGAGGAACAGCGGACTTTTGGGTAGTATCTCTGGAAAAGCGCCGACTTACGACGCACCGGTGTCATCAGAAAGAACGGTTTGTAGACGCTGTCGAAGGGCCAGGACATTCCTGAGACGAGGAAGGCGGAGAGGAAGAAAACGGAGGGTTGTGGCAGCTGGATTCCACCGCTTTATGGACCGCTGGCTTAGGGGTTTCCGAAAGTGCATGGGTTGGTTGCACTTATGAGCTTTCAGCCAAACCGGTGGTGGTAAAACAATACCCATTGGATCTGCTGAGGGCTGGGGTGGGAACGGTCGAGATACGACGACCGAGAGGAGCGGTTGCGACGAGAGTCCCTTTGAGACCGTAGCATGGCGGAGATGGACATCAGTTCCGCCTTGATGTCTGCCATGCCATGTCGAAAGACGGGTCTATACCCGAAAAAACGGGAGAGGAACAGGGGTCGTGAGAGGGCTGGAGATTAGACCAGGGTGAGGGTGGGCGGGTACACCGGATAAAGAGAGTAAGCAGCGATAGAGGGAGCGGAGAGACACAGGGCCAGGGGGTGAGAGAGTATAGGGAGAAGGAAGGAGAAGACGGAGAGGCATGAAGTAGGAGGACAAGAAGTGCCTGAGCTGCAGGAGAGAGGAAACGACACGGAGCAGCGATTTTTGGCAGAAACAGCGGAGCATTAGAGTTGAAGAGCGTAATAAGACCATCGGTCTCTCGGCAACCTCTGAAGGTTAAGTTTTGGATGCATCGATGCGAGGAAATACTGCATCTCTGGGTAATTTCTGATAAAGAGAGTGCGGACAAAACCTGACTCTTGTGAAGGGGGCTGCGAACACCACTGACGAGTCCAAAGCAGCTCCGGGACGAAAGCAATTCATAGGGACACGTCATCTTTCAAATCATCAAGTCTTCAGCTATGAAGTGGTTCTCAAGTCAACTCATACTCCCTTTCATATTGGCATCCAAGGGTCACCAATGTTGGTTTTGAGGGTAGGTATAGTTATGAAGGTTTGCAAGTAAGTCACGGTTCATACAACACATAATTTGTAAGAGAAAATTCCAAAAGTTGGTGGCTATGATGAGCCTATAGGAAAACCAAGATCACTGCTGGTAATAAATGTTTTAACCATAAGATGGTAAATTCAGCGTCTGATAACTAAAATTGATAAAAAGAGGCAGAGACAATATAAGCGGCGTGCGTTCCAAAAGCTTTGCTAGATGCTGCATAATAACAAAGACTGCGAAAGCACTCTTCGTTCGTTTTGATTACGCTGCATACTGTAAATTACATTGCAAATACGGCCGTTTGATTACTTTTTTACAGTAAGCGTAGGCTATACACCCCACTATATATTATATATATATATATATTATATAATATATATATAATATATATATTAATGTTATAATATTATATATATTATAATATATATTATATATAATATTATTATATATATACTATATATATATTTTATATATTATATATAGATATATATATTATATATATATATATATTATATTATATATATATATATATATATATATATGCGCGTGTGTGTAGGCGTGATTACTTAGGGGCTGGCAAAGGTTAAGTGATTTTATTTCCTTGCTCACACTGATCAATAGACTGGTGTGGGTTAGTTAAACTCCTGATTTTTCTTTTCAAAGGCTACTAAAAGTTATCAAGAATATAAAAGTTATTTCGGCTATAAATGAAATAAATTAGTAATAATTTATAAAATTTTTAATGTGTTATAAGTGAGTAAAGAAAAATACCTATTTGAGAAGCGTAAAATAATATTTATAGGGGTTGGCGAGTATTGAGTCCTGAGTGGTAACTAGTATTAAATCTAAACTAGCATTAGAGCCTTGGATTTTCAGCGAATTCCATTATCATTTGTTTTATTCGTTATTTTTTCACTTACTAATATTCTTTGAATACTCTCCCTACATAGTCCATTAAGCTGTTTTCGTTCATTGTGTTTTCTTTAGCCAGTATTTACTCTTCGTAGAGTCTGTAGATCTTCCATGGTATTTGTTGACACGTAGCACATGTGCAATTAATAGACAGGTTTTTGATATAAAAAGGGGTCAGCTTCTTTAATGACCAGTAAGTGTTCCAAGTCTTTCAACTTTTTTGTTTATCCATTTCACAAGCTATACCATAAGTCAGTTTCAGTATGAATTTTGTTGATATCAGAGCGGTAGCACTAAAAGGCATTTTCTTTCTCACGCAAACTGCCTACGGAATAAATAAGAAACGGATGCAAATGAAACAGATGAAATTTTGACATGTTGTTTTCTGAAAATGTAGTCTCTAAAGAGGATGAATGTGAGTCAAGATAAGGATCATGTACGGAAGAACCGCTTCCAATATTCAGCAGAGTTTCAGCAGGATGATTTATTTTATTTTGTTGGGATTGTACTTTTTCTAGGTGTGCAAGTTTACTAAGAACGCAGCAGTAATAAATTGGCGGATAAGAGATTTAGCATTTATTTGATCATCAGTTTTTCGGTGTACTTTGACAATCTTTCAAATTCTTTGGATGATCAACACTGTCTAAGGTCATTATTTTGTGGATATTTTAGCTACTGGTTTCACTAAAGCAATTTTTGGTTCTATTACGGGAAGAGATAATAAGAATTATTGTGGTGGCTTGGTTGTGAATAGTATAATGTATATTAGTGTTTTTCTTGCTTGACTTGTTGCTCCTTGACAATTTTTCTAATCTTCAGCGTTTTTTTATCATATTATAGCTTCTGTATGGTAAATATGCAATACTATTCATATTTTTGAGTCTAACGGGTTCACAAAGTTTAGGCAAGTTGGTTTCTTCTTAAGGAGTCTCTGAAAAAGTTTGTTTTCTTTTTTATTTAGCATATTATTTCGAATTCTCAGGATATGATGTTAGGTATTGATGACTAAATTAACGGATGGCTTACCATGAAAATATATTTTTTTTATTTTTCCCCCATTTCTTATTGGGATTTCATGTGTTTTCCCTGCGATTAGCTGCGCAGTCTCGAACCCCTGACGCATAGACTTCAGATCAACCTTCTTTTCCTAAAGTCAAATAAACGTTTGGCATGTGTTTTTTACCATGCATACCCTTCAAGAACTTCAAACTTCAGAAATTCTTCCTCGAACAGTCATTTTTTTCAAGATCGAAAAATTTTAATCATATATGATAATTGTCATGTCTGACTATCAGTAGTTTCCATCAGCAGTATGTAGCAGACCATCAAATTTTTCAGTCTATAAGTCCTTAAAAACGCGATCTGGCACCAATATTAGGTTCATATTTTTATTTCGCAAGATTTAGGGAAAGTATCTGCCCTCGTTGCCCCTCCTGTGCATTGCATGGGGCATCTAGGTATTCTAACTTTGAGAGTTAGGAGACTTATATTGAATTTCACGTTGACTGCTCAAGAATTTCTGCTGTCTGTGATGGACATTCAGGTGATCTTTGTGCTGCCATCTCTGCGAGCTATTTAT